>CM071718.1:3538060-3552629 GCA_036630335.1 Physaria fendleri | reverse complement strand
TATGGGATTGTGGAAGTCCACTTTATGATTCTTACGAACTCGTCTCTCTCACTCACACCATCGAACGTCATTTCATGTCTTTACCTTCTCTTCCCGGTGCCGGAAAAGTTAGCTGTTCTAGAGCACCTTCGGATCTTAGAGATAAGATGAATCGTGTGGTTGATCTTAGTTGTTCATCTGATTCAACGACTAGTAAACTATTGTGTGGAACCAAATGGTGGAAGAGAAAGAATAATAACAAAGATGTTGTCGATGATTACAAGAAGAAGAAGATAAAGAAGATGTTTTGTCGGATCTTCTTTGGGTTAAAGATTCCTTCAACAAGATCTAGTTCTTCCAAGAAGTGAATTGTATCTTTTTTTTTTTATAATATTTGTTCCATATAATTAATAATAATTACTAGTGCATGTATAATTTGATAATAAATCAAATAAACTAGTTTTAGATTTTCGGTTTATTTGGTTTGTTTATTCGAATTTTCGGTTCTTTCAAAATTAATATTTTCTACCGAATTGAATCGAAGTAAATTTCGATTCGGTTTGGTCCGATTTTTTGATTTTTTTGGTTCGATTATTAATTTAAATTATAATGCCCAAAAACAAAATAAAATTTGAATTTTTTTTTTTTTTCAAAATTGAAAAACCGAAAATCCAGATTTTCGGTTAATTCAGTTCACCGAATTCAGAATCGAAAAATACCGAATTCCAAAATATAAGATTAATTCTACCAATCAGTTTTAGTTGTGATTTAATTAAATTAATATTTGGTTTCTTGGTTTACGATCAAAAGTCCAAGTATGAAATAAACTGTAAAGAAATGGGATATACATTATGGATTCATGGATTAAATGTACAAGTAATAAGATTTATATTATGGCGTCATAAATACAAGAATCTTTGAAACGTATGTGCAATAGAGTGAAACGTGGATCAACATGCAAATGAACGTTTTACATTGTGAAATTATGAGATATAAAGCCCGAATATACTCATATTTGTTCCATATAATTAATAATAATTACTAGTGCATGTATAATTTGATAATAAATCAAATAAACTAGTTTTAGATTTTCGGTTTATTTGGTTTGTTTATTCGAATTTTCGGTTCTTTCAAAATTAATATTTTCTACCGAATTGAATCGAAGTAAATTTCGATTCGGTTTGGTCCGATTTTTTGATTTTTTTGGTTCGATTATTAATTTAAATTATAATGCCCAAAAACAAAATAAAATTTGAATTTTTTTTTTTTTTCAAAATTGAAAAACCGAAAATCCAGATTTTCGGTTAATTCAGTTCACCGAATTCAGAATCGAAAAATACCGAATTCCAAAATATAAGATTAATTCTACCAATCAGTTTTAGTTGTGATTTAATTAAATTAATATTTGGTTTCTTGGTTTACGATCAAAAGTCCAAGTATGAAATAAACTGTAAAGAAATGGGATATACATTATGGATTCATGGATTAAATGTACAAGTAATAAGATTTATATTATGGCGTCATAAATACAAGAATCTTTGAAACGTATGTGCAATAGAGTGAAACGTGGATCAACATGCAAATGAACGTTTTACATTGTGAAATTATGAGATATAAAGCCCGAATATACTCATAGTTCAGTAAGTGTCAGAGGAAAAATGTGAACTAGATAGAAAGCACTGGTGAATAANNNCACATGTTTATATCATCGGCTTATGTAATTTTTTTTTAAAAAAAAAAAGACAGGTTCAACTTAAACTTTTTAAAAAAAAAATCAAATGATTATATAATTATTCTAAATATAATAATTTATTTGATAAAAATAATATATATATATATATCTCGTAAGTTATATACTAGTAAAAGTATATTATTATATAGGTAATCCATCTTTTGTGGATAATAGTAGTGGAGATAACATTATGGTTTATTCCATATCTAATTATTTGTTATATATGGGTGGATAATAGTAGTGGAGATAACATTATGGTTTATTCCATATCTAATTATTTGTTATATATGGAAAAAATTTTAGTAGTAATTATGTTTTTGAAAAATGAAGAAGTTCATATATATTTTAGGGGTGTATTAAGATTCTGAATTTTTATTAAAATCATATGAACTTCTCAATAAAGCAATTCAGTAGATCTATCTATGCACTAGTCAAGACTGTCCTAATTCTGATTCATCAAGGAACTCGCCTTTACTCTTCATTTTCATGTCCAACAAATTTCTGGGACACTATAGGCGTCACATACTTAGCAGCAAATCCTGTTTTTTCACTCGCGCATGAAACATATTGCTTTGGATTATCACTTTGTTCAAAATGGTCCTGTTCTTGTTTCTCATGTCTCCTAGGATCAGTTTGCTGATTCTCTCACCAAGTCATTACCACGTCAATGATTTGATTCACAAGATTGGACTCTCATATCCCCATACATCTCGAGGAGTGTATTGAAAATATATGAAAATATAATGGAATCTATACATTTTTATTTGTAACGGTAACTTCCACAGTTGTATATTCCTTGTGTATATTATCTCCTCTTATATATGAGGATTGTATCTAAATCAATAGAATTATCTTTTGCTCAATATGTTTATATATCTATAGGTATCAGAAAAAAACACTTAATTACCTCTACGATTAGAAACATTAGAACAAGTTTTCTACCGAATATAAATTCTGGATGGTGAAGCAAAACAACTCTAACACAAACGCACTTAATTATCTATGTTTTGATAATAACCTTATATACACGACCGACATTTACACAACTTAAATATATTTTGTTGTTTAATCACATTCATTTAAATGAACTAGAAACCAAGTAAAAATAATTTTATATAAAAGAAAAAAACAAAATTTGCAAATGGGCCATGACAGTAGTACTAGATGATGTTTAAGGCAAAATAAGATTTAAAATTGAGACAAAATTGAACAATCATCATGAGCACCTCAGAGAAACAAATATAGAATTTTGATATATTAAGTGGTTTAGGACACAGTAATCGTCTTCATAGCCTTAATTAACTAAACAGCTGTGTGTTATAAGAGAATCAACCCATGTGGTATGTCTGTGATTATAATATTGAAACCTGCTCTGCATATTATAGTTTTCTATTATTAGTCCATCGTTATTATTACTACTTAATGGTTATAATTTTCTTCTTTTTCCCTTTGAATTTTTGTAAGGAATATCAATTGTTATAATTGGATTCTTATTAAGATCTGGTCGTCTTATGTATATCATTTCTCTAATCCCAACTTTGAGTATTGAAATTTCTTTTTTTTTCTTTGGGTATTATAAATAAAGATATGATGGTTGGGAGTACAATAAATGGTCGATAGTAACATGAAGATGAAGTTATCAAATTTAATTGCCGGTTGAAAAACGAAAAACCGGAATAAATTCAATAGTTACAATAAAATAAGAGGAATATAGAGGCAATCCAAAACTGTTGGGTAAACTAAAATAAAGAATGATCTAATATTTATTTCTTTATTTATTTTAAATTTGTTTCGTTATTTTCGGTTATTCATATAGATTTAGAAAAATATGAAGAAAAAAACATATAATCTACCAAAAAAATTAGACCAAAAAAAAAAAAACTTTTGGATCTTTAAATGATCTCCATTATAATACTTACAATATATTTTTTTTTTGTTAATAAACTTACTTACAATATTTGCCACACATTGTTTGAGTACATTGTATATTTTGACTACACTAAAATATAAACTACATAAGTCATAACCGATTTGAAATGCATTCAATATATATAAAAAAAAAATCTAAAAATACGGTTATCTCAAACATATGTTTTACTATAAAATATTTAAGACATGATACTAAAGAAAGTAACTTAAAATATTTCAACCGCATAGTATTCAGACTACTAAAGTAGACGATAATGAATGAATGAATCTTAAAATATTTCAACCGCATAGTATTCAGACTACTAAAGTAGACGATAATGAATGAATGAATTAAATAAGTTATTTTTAATCAATTTATATAAAGATAATATTTTAAAATTTATTAATAAAAATAATTAAAATCCAAAATTGTAGTTTCAGACTGAAATAAGGTTATTCGGTTTAGTTAATTTCTCTAAATGTGTATATGTGGTACAGTTTGGTGGTTTGCCTTGTTTGCACAGTTTTAACAAAATATATTATTGTTGATTATAATGAAAAAGATGAATGGCTTTTTTGGATGAACGAGGCTTAACTGATATTGCAAAAATGTTTAATCTTAATCCAACAAAATAAAAATTTCCTAATTTACATTTCATTTTGGCATCAGTCTTATTAAATTTAGAATAATTTGTGTCGTAATTTATTGGTAAGATTTGATATATGGTACACCCAATTGAAAGCTATAGGCCTTTCAATGTATGCACAATATAGCTTTGTTTTTTATTATCACAAAAAAATAAAAAGCATGTGCTTATGCTTGCCATTATAGGGTATCAGGCACGATTTCTACAAATAATTTAGAGTAATAAAGCATACTTATAATATTATAACAAAGTAACATCCTACTTTATTTTATTAAACTATAGCATTATTCTTGAGAAATAAAATCTCTTAATATATCATACATGTTTATGTAATTATTTTTAAAATTATCAATTGTTTGTATAAACAACTACTAAAAACGATTATATTAAACCAATTTCAAAATGTGATAATAGAGAGGAACCTAATTTGACCGATGTCCTAAAAACGATTATATTAAACCAATTTCAAAATGTGATAATAGAGAGGAACCTAATTTGACCGATGTCAATTCGGAATCCTAAAACTTATAACACCAATATATAAAGAAGAAGAAAGTGCAATCTTAACCAGGTAGTCTACTTACTCCTTCGCTTTACGTCGGATATGTGAAAATCCGACATTTTATGGTCTTCAAGCGGATATACTAATCGATGCTTTACGTCGGATATGTGAAAATCCGACATTTTATGGTCTTCAAGCGGATATACTAATCGATTGAAAATAGGTTGCCGTGAAGACGTGGCCAATATGATGGATGAAGAATAACTTGTATTATTGATTTGGAATCACTTTCAAGCAAGATATTATATATCCCGACGTCTCATAAATATTGCACCATCCAAGAAAGAGCTATCACCTGAGCTTCGAGTGATGATAGAAGTTGAGGAAAAGCTTTCTATCCATGGTAGAGAACTTGACCTTGATTATTGCTTAGCAACCAACCAACACCATATTTATCTTTGCCATCTTACCAACTTACATCAGTAATCTTGTGTAGGTGGACTCTATAAGCCTTTTACAAAGAATAACTTTAATTCAGTTTATAATTCTCTAGAATATATAATTTATTTTAATTACTTATCAAATAAGATTTGAGTTCTCTAGAATATATAATTTATTTTAATTACTTATCAAATAAGATTTGAGTTGCTGTTGTAACAGATAATATAGATTAGTAATTATCATGTTGCTACATCAGTTTTTATTCATCATTTATAAATTTGAATGATTGATTTTTGGGCTGAATTTATAATTTTACACGTATTATTGGTCGTCCAACCAAACTCCCATGAACTTTTCAACTATTCACGACGCTACACAGACAATTCTTACTCATTTTATTACATGAACTTCACTAACCACTTCAATTTTCCATCAACATAAATAAATATGATTAACCATTAAAAATTTACATTCCAAATCGATTTAAATGCCAATTTATTCTAAAATTTGATCCGATTTTGTAAAGAGGTATGATACACATGTACATGGAAGATAGTTGCTATTTTTATCGGCTATAAAACCAATCAAAATTTGGGATGAATCAACGTTTAAATCGATTGAAAATGTGATTTTTTTTTATTAGTTAACTATATTTATTTGTGTAAGGATGAAATTGAAGCAGTTACTGAAATTCATAGTAAAATGAGTAGAAAAATTGTCATGTGTAACGTAATGAAGAATCAAAAAAATTCATAGGAATTTGGTTGGACGAATAATAGTACATGTGAAATTACAAAGTAAACCCTTGATTTTTTTTTAAGAAGTTATTGCGTTCATTTGAGCCTTTAATTACGTGGTTATATTGGATTTTGCCTATTTTAATTCTATTTTTTTAATTGATAATCAAATTTAAAACAGTAAAGTAAACATAAATTAAAACGATTAAACGATGAGTTCGATTAGTAGTAATTAACGGAAATAAATGTGGAAAAGTAATTCCCGTTCCTATGTTTCCTATAGGAAGCTCTGGATTCGAGCTGTGGAAATCTGAGCCGGAATCTGTGTCCGAGAGACGAATCAGGCTTTTGCGTGGGTTGGGACTTAGTAATGAGCCGGATCTACCTCCGCCGAATCAGCTCCGGTCTAGAAGTCGGAGAAAAGGAATTTGCAGTTCTCATTTCTCTAGATCGATTGCATCTGATGTTTTTAAATCAAAACATCAAGGTAGATGTGTGTTGAGATCAGATGCATCAGGTAGCGTCAATGTCGATCTTGGTAAGCTTCGAGAGTGTACGGGATCTCGGTGTTCTTGTTCTTCTTCTGCAACTATGCTCAATGATGATCGTACTGGGAAGTCTCCTATGCGGAATGATGGTAACAATGATGTTTGTTTTGTAAGCAAAGAGCCGACTGGAAGATCTCTTAGGGACATTGTCGAGAAAGAGAGTTTGAATAATTTATCTCATGGGAATGGTATCGATGTTGTTTTGGATGAACAAATGTGTACTATTAGGAATCTAGATACCGGCAAAGAGTTTGTGGTGAATGAAGTGCGAGAAGATGGAATGTTGGAAAAGTTGAAGGAGGTAGGTACAGATCGGCAATTGACTTTGGAGGAGTTTGAGATGTGTGTTGGGACATCCCCGATTGTGCTCGAGTTGATGAGGAGGCAAAATGTAGAAGATGTTTGTAAAGACTCCGTGGATTTGAATACTAATGTTAGTGGAAGCAGAGTGACTAAGCATAGAAGGAGAGGGAGTTGGTTAAAGAGTATAAAGAATGTTACTAGTAGTGTGACAGGGTATAAAGAGCGACGAAGCACTGATGATAGGGATTCACAGTCCGAGAGAGGTGGTCAGAGGTTTAGCTCTGCAACTGATGATAGCCGAGATATGTCATTTCAAGACCCTGAGAGGGTTAAGGTTAAGCAGTATGGAAAGTCATGTAAAGAGCTCACAGCACTTTTCAAGAGCCAAGAGATTCAAGCTCATAAGGGGTCGATATGGAGCATTAAGTTCAGTTTGGATGGGATGTATCTTGCTACTGCTGGAAGCTCATAAGGGGTCGATATGGAGCATTAAGTTCAGTTTGGATGGGATGTATCTTGCTACTGCTGGTGAGGATTGTGTTATTCAGATTTGGAAGGTTGTTGAGTCGGAAAGAAAAGGGGAACTCTTGTCCATTGATAAACAAGAAGATGGGAGCATAAATTTGTTGCTTTTAGCAAATGGGTCACCAGAACCAGTTTCGATGTCTCCAATGAGAAGAGGAAGAACATCATTTAGCCGAAAATCAGTAAGCTTAGACAATGTTCTTGTTCCAGAGGTTGTCTTTGGTCTTTCAGAGAAACCCGTGTGTTCATTTGTTGGGCATTCAGATGACGTACTTGACCTTTCATGGTCAAAATCTCAGGTTGGTACTAGTCTCGATTGTCTCATTTGGCTACAGACTGTTTTTTAATCATGATGTTGGTTTTCAAACTAGGAAAATTTAGAATATCCAAATATCCAATCGTTTCTATTATTTGGAGCAAAATTTTAACCTTGTTCAGCTTACTAGTGCTAATCTTAGGTTCTCTCAGCTGTTTTCTAAGAATCTGTAACCTTGTTCAGCTTACTAGTGCTAATCTTAGGTTCTCTCAGCTGTTTTCTAAGAATCTGCTTAGTTCGATATTAGACAAAACCTTAAATTCTCAGACTTTGCACTTTCATTGTTTTGTTTCCAGCACCTGCTTTCCTCTTCCATGGACAAGACTGTTCGTCTATGGGACTTATCTAGCAAGACATGTTTGAAAGTCTTCTCACATAGTGACTACGGTGAGTGGATATATCCCCTTATTCCTCCAACAATGGCCATGAGTTACTTTTCTTCTTATTAGTCTCTACGAAACTAAGCATACACTTCAAGAAGAAAATATAAAGTCACTTAAGTTGTAAGTTGTTGATTGGAATGATCTTCATGAGATGGTCACAGCTGCCTGCTATACACCAGATGGGCAGGTTTGCCATTAAGTGTTTATATTGTAATGAAGTGAGTTCAGTAAAATAAAATCACGCAGTTCCTAAATGAAGTTTTTTTGGTTTGTAAAGGGTGCATTGGTTGGTTCATACAAAGGAACCTGTTGCTTATACAACACACATGGTATGTATTTGCTCAGAACTAACTTATCTGAAATTTGAATTGTTTCTCCATCTCATCTTTAGAACTTAATGTCTTTTCGTTCACTTCATTTAGATAACAAACTGCAGCAGAGACGTGAAATCAATCTGAAGAACAGGAAAAAGAAAACCCACCACAAGAAAATCACTGGTTTTCAGGTATGGCCAAAATAACAAGTTACACCGTTCTGTTTCTCATCCTTAAATTTATACTTCTAACTGTAATTGTGTTTTGGATGCTTTTTTTTTTGGTTTACCTAACTATTCTCATGAACCAGTTTGTGGCCGGAAGTTCATCAGAAGTACTCGTCACATCTGCAGATTCACGTACGCGGGTTGTTGATGGTGTTGACCTTGTTCACAAATTCAAAGGTACATAACTCTAAGCTAAAAAGACTCTCTTCCATTCATAGAACTCAGGGAATTAGGTATAAACTTTATTGTTCATGGCGGTGAATCTCTTGGTTTATTGTCTTGTGAAGATATTTACTAGTCCCACCTATTTTCGGGTGTGCAGGATTTCGCAACACGAATAGCCAAATCTCGGCTTCACTTACATCAAACGGGAAATTCTTAGTCTCAGCAAGCGAAGACTCTAATGTGTATGTATGGAATTACGACTCAGAGTCTCGAGCTGGAAGAAGCAAACGTGTGACAGTCACGAACTCATACGAACACTTTTACTGTCGAGACGTCTCTGTGGCTGCACCTTGGCCAGGCAAAATAAGTAACAACCAAAGCAACAACAGTCCCGAGCAGTTACCCTTCACATCCAATAACCCTCCGACACCAGTCAACGATCCAACCAACAACAAAACCATCACTAACGGCATCATTTCAAGCGCCACAAACCGATACTTATTCGATAGAATCTCAGCGACATGGCCTGAGGAGAAACTCTGGCTAGCTGCAAAGAACAGAGCCCAAATTAGTCCTCGAGTGAGCGTGGACATGTCTAACGGACCGGTGAACACAAAACCGAGTGCCTCAGCTTGGTCAATGGTGATTGTGACTGGCGGTTTACGTGGGGAAATCAGAACATTTCAGAATTTTGGATTACCGATTCGTCTATGAGACAGAGGAGAATTTACGTGGGGAAATCAGAACATTTCAGAATTTTGGATTACCGATTCGTCTATGAGACAGAGGAGAAAGTTAAAAAAAGCGCAAAGGTAAATTGAAATTTTTACGTAGTAAAACCATCTCCTCCTGTCAAAAGTGTATAGATTGAGAGAAGGTTGGTTCTTCCACTTCTTTTTTTTTTCTCTTACCAGGCTTCTTTTATTAAATTTCTTATTTATTATCTATAAAATCTACCGAAAATGTTATTCGTGTTTAAGAATCACAGTAGGCAGAAAAAGAACACTCCTATACCAAAATAGCTTGTCTTTGATATTCGAACTCGGCGGCCAGGAGATTAGTATATGGTAATGTTTTTGTTTACACATATTGTGTTTTCCATTGCGGCCTATCTATACATAGAATTAATTTGTGTTAAAGGTTTGTTTTTCTATTCAATGAATCATGCATGCATTTAACAAAGGAACACAACAAAGAAAGTTGCTTTTTATTCGGATGCATCACACAACATATTACGTATCTCAAATTTTCAAGCCTGAACCTTGAAACTTCTCGTTGATTATAATGTCGATTTTGTACTCCATTTCAGTAGTAAAATGATTCTTCCATTCATCAACTTCACCTTTTCGGAAGTAAACATTGTGATCCAAGTTGTCCCACGCTTTTCCAGTCGTATTGATGTCCAAATTGCGAAGATTTTGAAGAGAACACAGCTCCAAGATCTTCTTGACCGATCCATTATGTATTTCTTCTTGAGTAAAAGGACAACCCAAGAACTCGGCAAGTCTCATGACTTGCTCATAGGGCTTTGCTTTAAGATCCTCGTACTTGATAAAAAGAACATGCTTCGGATCTTCCAAACTGCCTCTCCAATAACTCAAAATATTGTCCCAAAAAGCACATAGAAGTAATTTGTGTTAAATGTTTGTTTTTCTATTCAATGAATCATGCATTTAACAAAGGAACACAACAAAGAAAGTTGCTTTTCATTCGGATGCATCAAAAGAAAGAAATCACACAACATATTACGTATCTCAAAATTTCAAGCCTGAACCTTGAAACTTCTCGTTGATTATAATGTCGATTTTGTACTCCATTTCAGTAGTAAAATGATTCTTCCATTCATCAACTTCACCTTTTCGGAAGTAAACATTGTGATCCAAGTTGTCCCACGCTTTTCCAGTCGTATTGATGTCCAAATTGCGAAGATTTTGAAGAGAACACAGCTCCAAGATCTTCTTGACCGATCCATTATGTATTTCTTCTTGAGTAAAAGGACAACCCAAGAACTCGGCAAGTCTCATGACTTCCTCATAAGGCTTTGCTTTAAGATCCTCGTACTTCATAAAAAGAACATGCTTCGGATCTTCCAAACTGCCTCTCCAATAACTCAAAATATTGTCCCAAAAAGATCTTCCAAACTGCCTCTCCAATAACTCAAAATATTGTCCCAAAAAGGTCCATAATAGTTAACTCCCTTACAGTATGACTCGAACATAGACTCCAGAATGCTTCTTCTCGCTTCTTTGTTCTCAATTCTTGAATAAAAATACCAACGCGAAACTAAAACATCTTTTATGTTTCTGCACACGTATATGATTTTGCAAGAAGAGTCCTTGAGGGGCTCTCGTAGAGTATGCAACGGCATGTGGGTTGAAAACAGCCTTGGAGATGAAGAGAGCTTGGTTAGATCCGGTGTTGAGCTTTTGAGATACAAATTCAACTCAAAGAACGGTACAAGACCGTGAGGGTTATATATCTAAGGTCAGAGGATGGCTCAAAAGATCATCCTTTAACCTTGACCTCTCAAGTAAAGCGACTGTGAGGGCCTTGAGCCAAGTGGTGCCGGATTTGGGGTATGAAGCGACTATGATGTCAGTATCATATGGCTTAAAGTTTCTCTGGAAATGGAGAACTGCTTTGAGAGTCTTGTACTGATACCAACATCCTTGGTACTTGTACAGCTTCTTCCCTTGGAAATCTTGGTCTGAAGGTAGCGAAGAGATCATTTCATCATCCTCTCTAAACTTCCTTTGAAGCTTCGTTTGATTCATTTTTTTTTGTTTATTTTTCTAAATTAGCTATTTTCATGTTTAGCTTCGTATGTGTTTTGGACATCATTTAGCACAATGGCACCATGCAGCGACTGTGAGGGCCTTGAGCCAAGTGGTGCCGGATTTGGGGTATGAAGCGACTATGATGTCAGTATCATATGGCTTAAAGTTTCTCTGGAAATGGAGAACTGCTTTGAGAGTCTTGTACTGATACCAACATCCTTGGTACTTGTACAGCTTCTTCCCTTGGAAATCTTGGTCTGAAGGTAGCGAAGAGATCATTTCATCATCCTCTCTAAACTTCCTTTGAAGCTTCGTTTGATTCATTTTTTTTTGTTTATTTTTCTAAATTAGCTATTTTCATGTTTAGCTTCGTATGTGTTTTGGACATCATTTAGCACAATGGCACCATGCACAACACCATCTGTTAATTGATGTGACATTATGTCAGTATGCTCGCAACAAATCACTATTTAGTAAACGATTTGTTTCCGTTTGATGAAGTGAACGATACATCTGAATCTGGAACAATACATCTAAGTTTGTTTTGGTCTGTTTGTTGAGCCAAGAATATAAAAATAAAAAAACTAATAATATATAAAATACATCTAAGTTTGTTTTGGTCTGTTTGTTGAGCCAAGAATATAAAAATAAAAAAACTAATAATATATAAAAAAAACAATCACATTGAAACCTCTCGACGTGTCTCAAGTCTCAACATACCAATATTTTAAATTATTATAGAAAAAAATATAAGAGGAAAAATGAATTGATCTAAATCTTATCTGGTCTTCTCATATGCGGCGTTGATCACAATATGGGATAATCTTCAACACATTGTCAATTGTCATCAACAATAAACAAAGACCAGGAAATGCATTTCCTAATTAAAACACAATGGTATTAGTTGGTTTTAAACTTGTAGATTGGGGTTTATTTTTTATAATAAAGCCAAAATCCATGTGGTGGTACATCACCAACTATAAATATTTTCCGGAAATTTACAACTATTATCAAATTTTCTATAACTGATGTTGATGTGAGACTATAGATAAATATTTCGGAAATAAATGTATATGCCTTTTAAAGATCAGAGAGGACACAATAGGTTTTCTTTCTTTTTTTTTCTTTCATTTATTATATTTCATCATTTTCAGATTTTTGCGAAATACGGAAATGACAATGCTGGAGTGGGATGATTGATAACAGTCATGGGACCAACTATCTTTATATAACGATTATAGAGTTTTAGTTATGGCAACAACTATCTTTATATAACAATTTATACTGAGTTATGGCTAGGTTATGAGCAGTGATATGTAACTTAAGATTTTGAGCTATATTTTTCTTCGGGTATTAATAAGCTAACATTGTTTCTTAAATATCAATCCTTTCTCTAGATAAGAATTAGTCAAAACTTGTGTTATATCCAGGTCGGCGAGTAGCATGTGTTACATGGACGACCGGTCTAAATAGTATAAGGGCCCATAATAAAATTTTTTTTTTGAATTATTAGTTTTATATTTGATGTTTTTTAAATCTTTAAGATTTAATGGTCCATTTTTTATAAATGTCAATAAAAGGGTCCATAACAAAAAAGTTTTTGAATCATTAGTTTTATAAAAAAAAAAAAAAAAAACAATTGAAGAGAACAGTAGAAACGGGACGTTGTTCAAGTGTTTGCACTTGACACAGCATGAAGTGTAAAAGGTGACGTTTGACTAGGTCTAGAAGCTCTTTTAATGCCAGAAAAAAAATCCTCTTTTTCGTGAAGGATCTTTTGTGGGGTTCGATTCGAATTTGATAGCGAAGGAGAGAAGCGAGAGAGATCGAAGCAATTATGGCAGGAATATCTGGTTTTCTCAAGTCCATGATGCCAAAGATCCAAATCCAACCTATTGATATTCAGGCTGCTGCTGGATGGGGAATCGCCGCCGGCGCCGGCGCCATCTGGGTCGTCCCGGGACGTTGTTCAAGTGTTTGCACTTGACACAGCATGAAGTGTAAAAGGTGACGTTTGACTAGGTCTAGAAGCTCTTTTAATGCCAGAAAAAAAATCCTCTTTTTCGTGAAGGATCTTTTGTGGGGTTCGATTCGAATTTGATAGCGAAGGAGAGAAGCGAGAGAGATCGAAGCAATTATGGCAGGAATATCTGGTTTTCTCAAGTCCATGATGCCAAAGATCCAAATCCAACCTATTGATATTCAGGCTGCTGCTGGATGGGGAATCGCCGCCGGCGCCGGCGCCATCTGGGTCGTCCAAGTAAGCCAATTTGAATCTCTTGTTCTTATCCACCCGTAGATTAACCTATTCGAATTGATTTTCATGGTTTTGTTCCTGATCTGGAGATCTCAATCCCTAGCTTTATGTTGTGTTCTTTGTTGAAATTCGTATTTGATCAACAGTTTCAATTCGTAGGTATCTCTAAAGCTCTGTAATTTTATGATCATAGTTGTATTATACATATAATTTGCATTGCTTTGAAAGGCTTTATTCGTTTTGGTGATAGTCTCTTTCATTGTAGATACTCAGATTGGTGATCCAAAACTTCATCAATGTATAATTTCAATTCAAACTGATAAATTAGAGTATCTACATGTACTAGTTTCTTTGTTTTTTCGTCCATCTTTCTGTAAAGTTCTCCTGACTGTCACAGTTTGTTCAATCTGTGGTTTGGTGTTATGAAGAGAGTATGCCCTTAAGCATAGCTCATTTTGTTTTGTATCTGACATACTCTAAAGCTCTGTAGTTTTATTATCTTAGTTGCATTATACATATAATCTGCATTGTATCTTAATCAATGTACAGTACAATATACAATTTCAATTTCACTTACTTCAAACTGATACATTAGAGTATCTACATCTACTTGTTTCTTTGGAATTGGTGTTTCTTTCATGTTGCTGAGTTCTCCTGACTGACACAATTTGTTCAATCTGTGGTTTGATGCTATGAAGAGCTTAATTAGGCCTTTAAGCTTTGGTTTGATGATACGAAGAGATTAGGCCCTTAAGCTTACCCATTTACTTTTCATAGCTCATTTTGTTTTGTATTGACATATTCTTTG
>CM071718.1:3497422-3508976 GCA_036630335.1 Physaria fendleri | reverse complement strand
ACCATCTTCAAAACTATGAAACCGAACAGCATCTCTCACAACAAACGCTATCTTTGTGATCTTAGACAACCCTTTGATGAACTCATGACAATCTACACATACCCTCAAGTTCTTGAACACTCTTATTGTCTTTCCTTTCTGTTCTAACCCTCCTAATGCCAATGCCAAACCAATCGCTATTTCCTTTCTGTTCTAACCCTCCTAATGCCAATGCCAAACCAATCGCTAGCTTTTCGCTATGAGCTCTAAGGTTCTCCTCCTTTGACTCATCGTCTATATCATGCAGCTCCTGTTTCAGACCGTAAACATATCCCAGTTCTTCCTTTGACTCATCGTCTATATCATGCAGCTCCTGTTTCAGACCGTAAACATATCCCAGTTCTTCTATCAGTCTTCTTTCAACTTCTTTCAAAGTTTCATGTATCATAAGTGTTAAAGGATGTGAATCTTCTCCGCTACGGAAGAAATGTACCTCTCTCTCAATCTCTACCCAGCTCATACCAGCTGCTTTCTTCAACCCGTTTAGCCTCCCAAGCTCTCGTGCCTCCCCATGTTCGTTCCAGTAACCAGCTTGCCCGTAAAGGTTGGACATCATCACGTAATTTGCAGAATTCTTTTTGTCAATCTTTAAAAGAATCTCACCTACTTCTTTCCCTAATTTAATGTCCCCATGTACACGACAGCGACTAAGAAGTGTTTGCCAGATTCCCACATTTGGTTTAATTGGCATTGTGTCAATCAGATGTTTAGCTTCCTTCAAACGACCAGCTCGTCCTAATAGATCAACTACACAAGCATAGTGTTCTACCCTAGGTTTGATTCCCTGTGTCTCTAGTAACTTTGAAAAAAGTTCTTCACCATCAACTACACAAGCATAGTGTTCTACCCTAGGTTTGATTCCCTGTGTCTCTAGTAACTTTGAAAAAAGTTCTTCACCTTCTTTGATCATTCCTGAATGGCTGCAACTTGAGAGTACAGCTAAATAGCATACATCATCAGGCTCAATGTTATGTCTCAACATTTTGTTGAAAATACTAACAGCTTTTTCGCCAAGCCCGTGCTTCCCGTAGCCAGTGATCATTACAGTCCAGGAGATGACATCCTTCGACTGCATTTCCATGAAGCATTTCTCAGCCTCATCAACAGATCCACATTTGAGATACATGTCCACTACTGAATTCAAGACAGATGTTTCTAAACCAGATGGGAGTTTAACAACAAGTGCATGCATTTGCTTGCCTTGCTGCAAGAGGGCAAAATCAGCAAAGACTCCAATTATGCTAGAAAGAACAAAACTGTCGATCTGAGTGCTTAGCTCCTGTAGTTGCTTAAACAAACTCATCGCCTCCACGAAGTCACCTTCTTGAGCATATCCAAGAATCAAAGAACTCCATGAGATCATTGTCTTTTCCATGATTTGATCAAAAGCTTTCCGAGCACTAAAGAGATTTCCACACTTGACATACAAATCGACAAGAGAACCACTGATGGTTGCCTTTCCGAGCACTAAAGAGATTTCCACACTTGACATACAAATCGACAAGAGAACCACTGATGGTTGCAGAACTTGGACAATGGAACCCACTCCTGACTAGAAAACCATGTATCTGTTTTCCTTTATGAATCATACCAATGCTACTGCAAGCCTTCAACAAGCTAGTCAACGTAAATGCATCTGGTCGTTCTTTTATCTTCCTTCAACAAGCTAGTCAACGTAAATGCATCTGGTCGTTCTTTTATCTTTTGGTATTGCATCATCTCAAACGTAGCCAAAGCTCTGCTACTACACCCAGCATGTACATATCCAGCTATCATTGCGTTCCAGCTTATAAGACTCCTATCCACCATCCAATGGAAAACTTTTTCAGCTTCCTTGATTTTTCCACATTTTGAGTACAGGTCAACTAAAGAATTGCCCACTTCATTCATCATTTCAAGACCAATCTTCAGACAAAACCCATGAATCTGCAGCCCCTTTTCTAGAGTACTGAGCAAACCACAAGCTTTTAAGTTCGTCGATAAAGTGAACTCGTTTGGGTAAATACCCTGACACTGAGCAAACCACAAGCTTTTAAGTTCGTCGATAAAGTGAACTCGTTTGGGTAAATACCCTGACGGGCCATTTCAGTGAACAGAAACAAGGATCCCTTAAGGTCACCGTTAAGTACATGTCCGCTCATTAGAGCCGTCCATGAAACAACATTTCTCTCAGGCATACCGTCGAACACTTTGTAAGCCATCAGAGTTTGTCTGCATTTACAGTACATATCGATAAGATAATTGCTCAGAGTCATATTCAACCCTGCTCCAGACTTGAGAATAAAACAATGAAGTTGACTCCCTGGATCAGAAAGCCTATTCTTTGTGCAAACCCGCAAGATTTTAACAATGATTTGTCGCTGATTCGAAATCATTGGTATAATCTTGTTCCAGATACGTCACGAATCTCAAATCCAAGTTTGTACAACTTTAGTCTTCATGCCCTTGAATGAAAAATTCTTCCAAGTACAGACTTGGAGTGAAGAGTACCCTCAGTGAGATATAGTAAAGAACTAAAGATGCTGAGCCTGAGAAAGTCAACGAATGAAAGTTTGTTTCACTTTATTGCTCAAGGACCAATATAATTAATATTCGAGTTTTCGAATTTATGAATATGCCTTTTAAGGAAACTTACATAGTACAGTATTGTAACGTTCTAAAATGCTTCATCTCTATGAAGCCATTTCCTCTTATATCCTAGGCTATCGTAGCTTCACTGTCGACCTCGTGGTTGGGTATTGTCTCTAGATTGATTGTTTCTTCTTCCTTTTAGGTCGGTTTTTTTGAGTCTTTTGGGACCAGATCTTGGAGACGGCTCATGTTGATCGACAGGTTTGGTTGCTCCTTCCTCGCCGGGGTGTTCATCAGCCTACTAGCCTCACCTCTCTCTCTCTCTCCGGTTTCCCTTCAACGACGCTGTGGCTCACAGTTTTGGCTCTGTCTAAGACTCTGGTTGTGTGGCTCACAGTTTTGGCTCTGTCTAAGACTCTGGTTGGTTCTGCTCCCGACCTTCCTCCGAGTTCTTCCGCTTGTTACCGACCCCTTACAGCAGCTTTTCGAAAGGCCTTATCATCTTCCTGATCACTCCTGCCTCGTTCCAAGTTTTTCGTGATCAAGATTCTCCTTGCTCTACTTCCTCCTTAGTTTTTCTTGTGTAGTTCTCTTAGCTGGGGTTTGCTCTCCTGGTGGTGGATTCCTTAGACTTTGAACCTACTCGGCATTTTTCTTGATATTTTAGTTCTTCCTCGGTTGAGTATTGGTAGTCTCTTGCCTCTACTTTCATGGTTGGCCGGGTTACTTCTTTGCTCGATTTACTGTGTCTTCAGATCTCTCAAGCTATGTCTCGGCCTCCTTTCTAGCATTAATTTCCTTCCTTTGTTGCCCTCTGCTGTCGTCGAAGTCTCCAAGTTCAGGTTATCTTGAGGCATTTTAGTTGGGCCCCAGGTTCTTCCATTCAGTGCATTCGACTTGGTAAGGTCGTCAACTCTTTCTCCCTTCTTTGAAACATCTAATGGACATCCGACATTGCTCTTGTTACAGTCTCAGCTATTTTAAGTTGCTAGCAATCTTTAGTGAGGCAACAGTTTTGACTATGAAGGTGTGCTCTATCATCAGTTCAGGTACAATCATTCTCCACCACTTGATCTGCCTCATTTGCTTTCATCAAGTTTTGCAATGAGGATTGCTTAGGTTCTGATGATATTTAGTTGCTGAGACATTGACTTATCTAAGAAGTTTATTGTGTTCTCCACCCACTCTGTATTCTTTAACTAGTTAAACTTTGCACATAGACCCTTAGTTTTTCTAGTCTTAGGGCTTTGTATCTAAGTCTTTAGTGATCACCTTAGCGCTTGCAGCCTTGTGTTCTGCTATACATCTCTAAGATGAAGTTTTCTCTCTTCGTTGAACATGTGAATCTGCAAAAGCAAAACCTTTTCACCACATCATCTAGGCCTAATCACATTGTTCTAAGAGTTATCGTCATAATACTCTTAAAGTCTGGTCTAAGTAATTCTATGGATCATGAAGCTTGCTGGGTTACGTGTTTTTCCTTTACTTGATCCTGTTCTTGAACAGAAACTCGACGTTTCTCATATTGGATTTGCTCCTTCGAGCTGTGATCTTGAGAACTGCACCATCTGAGAGCATCCGTTGGACCACTCTTGTTATGTTCTTTGTGTCGTCAATACCCAAATGGTGACTCCCCATGAGCCTTATTCCACACCAACCAAACTTCAAACTCTTCAATAACTTGCTTAAATGAAATAGCTGTGTCATGCCATACACTGCAATTCGACTTTGAAAAGAGGTCTCAGAATCCAAAAAGAACAACAAAAGTGTGTTTGTAGAACTCTAAACCAACTCTTTGCATTAACATAACTTATGGTAATAGGATAATAACCTATAGCAATTAGTAAAATATGCAGAAGGATCAGGGGTAATGCAACTAGAAAGAAAAACATAACAAGCAGTTTAGCCATATCATTAGCTACACCTGGAAGTAAGATAGAAGTAGCGTACCGATCAACACCAAGCTCCCCATACTTGCCTTCAATGTATCTGTTAATTGCTTGCTCGCTCATTTTGGTGGGTCTTACAAACCTTATGAAGTACAAAGAAGAAATAATCAACCACATTTTAAACTTGAGCAACATAAAATTCTTGAAGAACATAAAATAAACCAACTTATGAAATCAGGCTATAAGCAATTAAATTTCTAAAGAACATCAACTTCATATTGGTTCTTACGTCTAAATATGCACTTACAGTTCTTAGTCCAATGCCACATAATTAACCATTCAAACAGGCCAAGACCCTTCGAGCGTTAAGAAAAGTTGTGCTAATAAAGATATGAAGCTGTTATAACCTGTGAAACAAGTCTACAACTTCCATGGTTTTAGCATTTACGAAAAGATATGAAGCTGTTATAACCTGTGAAACAAGTCTACAACTTCCATGGTTTTAGCATTTACGATCAAAACAGGAAACTCAAGAATCTCAACTTTTCCTTCCAAGTCAATGACCAAGAAAAAGTTGAATTCTTGTGATTTCATTCTTTCAAGATCAGCAGCAGCCACTGGAAGTTCCTTCGAACAATCATGGTTGAAGATTTCCAAATGGGCAGGATCATCCATCTGATGATATCACAATAAACATTGTTAACTTACCCGTGATTAACGATTGTTTACATAAAACAAAAGAGTAAAGAATATTATTACGATCTGGTCACAAACAATGAACAATTTCCAATCTCGTTCAGACATTCCATCAAACAAGTCACAATTACGATCTGGTCACAAACAATGAACAATTTCCAATCTCGTTCAGACATTCCATCAAACAAGTCACAGACATTGCACAAATGATAGTGTTTGCAACAACATCACGGAGGAGAAAGCAACAAAAAATCAAGGAAGATATTGAATATAATTCCGCTGTAGGAAACATAAACAAAGGCTTAACAAGAAATACGAGTCCACTGAATTACCTTCGTACACTTCCCGTGAGAGTAATACAAGCACATGGGTCTCCACCTTGAATTGTCACTTTTTTCCATCGTAATACAAGCACATGGGTCTCCACCTTGAATTGTCACTTTTTTCCATCAACGAAAAGGTAGAAGGAGAAGACAAAGAAGAAGATGGAATATCAGAGGGAGAAGGTGATGAAGATACAGAATGCGAAGAGTTGCACATGACTCGTCTGGTATGAGCTAAAGCGAACTTGGCGGGATAAGACAAACGAGTGTCACGGAAAGGACTAATTCTGGACATTGAAACCCTAAATGCAGAGAATGCGGACGCCATTTTCGTCGAGTAGCCTTAATATTGAAGATTAAAGAAGAATACAGATTAAAGATGAAGATGCCTCCTTCCAGAGTAATTCAGCGACTGGGAAGTCAAACTGTCCTAGAACACAACTAAATCTAACCAAAAACCTTCCAGAGTAATTCAGCGACTGGGAAGTCAAACTGTCCTAGAACACAACTAAATCTAACCAAAAAATAAAAATTGAAATTACAAACCAAACTGATTTTCTCAACACACACTCTAACAAGTAACCGATACCAAACCATACCATGAAAAATTAACAACCCGATTAGTCCAAAATGCGTCCCAAACCATACCATGAAAAATTAACAACCCGATTAGTCCAAAATGCGTCCCGTCTTATTTTATTAATTGAATTGAGTGCCATTTTATGCTACCATAACTGACACGTAGTTAAAACTCAAACGTGGAAGAAAGTTGGCTTGGCATGCAGTTTAATGTTCTAAATCTGTGAACGTCGTCGTCTTCGCTCCATTTCTCCGACTACTCAGAATCGCTCAGAATCGCCGAAGCCGAAGGCCATAGCTTCCAACTTCTTCATCCTTATCTTCTTATTGTTCCTAAACATGGCTGATCAAGATGGAGACTGGAATTTTCATCTCAGAATCCTAAGCAATTGCGCACGGGATTCCACAGATCCTGCTTCTGATCCATCTATACTGCAATCAGTACGCATTTTGTATATGAATTTATAATAATTGGCTCGAGAATCTATACTGCAATCAGTACGCATTTTGTATATGAATTTATAATAATTGGCTCGAGATTAGTATTCACCGATGACCAAGTGCTTCATTACTTGGGTTTTAATTTTGAATGTCTATGATTTAGGTAAAGAAATTACATGGGTTCTGTAAACTAGAGAATTCAGATGATCTTGTGGCTAGGATTTATCCGCAAATCAATAAGGTCTTCCAGCGTTCGGTTGCTTCACTGTCTCAGGCCGAATCAGGGGCGTCCAAGGGCCTTCTCTTGCTAGTATGTTAATCTCCCTGAGAAGTGTCAAAATCATTTTGTTTGAGCTAGTTTCAGAAGTTTTTTCTTTTTTTTTTCCTTATTTTTTTTTTAACGCTACCGTATGGTGCATTCAAGGACTATGTGTTTGTGTTTTAGGCCATTCTTCAGTTTTTTCTTGATTTTGGGGATATGGTTCTGCACGATGCTGACCCAAGTTTGAGAACATTCTTCCGCTCGTGTCTTAGCCGGTACAGACTTGCTTTTATAGTTACTCAATCTACTCATATATTTTTGCTGCTATCCGTTTATGTAGATGATTCTTGGGTATTTCTTAGGGAAATTTGCTGATCTTGTCATGAAATTTTTCCTTGTAGTGAGTTTTCAGATACTGCTGTTGCAGAGGCAACTTGTGAATTCCTTATAATCTAGCTATCCGTTTTGCCTTCATCTTTTTACATTTGCACTGTTTGGACAGTTAACAATGCGTACGGCCTTCATCTTTTTACATTTGCACTGTTTGGACAGTTAACAATGCGTACGAATATACCAGATTCTCCATCTAATGCAAGAAATCATATTTGCAGTTTTTCCCATTGTTGCTTAAGCTCATTGCCTGGAATTGGGAAAAGTAAGCCACAAATATTCATAGGTGATTTAATCAATGACCTTGAGGCAAATATATTTCATGCTTCTTATTTCAGGTTGGAAAAGTCCTTCCTGAAGATATTTCCAGGACTGATATCACCTGGGTCATTTCTTCCTCTGTTTCCATCTATTATAGACTTGCCAAGTGAGTCTGCTTGTCTTAAAAATTTGCTACTCTATTCTTCTATTTGTTTGTACTCTAGTTTGGAGCTCATTTGGGTGACTCCAACTGTACTAAGATGTTTTACAAGTTACTGGTTTGGTAACTTCCATAAAGCTCATTTGGGTGACTCCAACTGTACTAAGATGTTTTACAAGTTACTGGTTTGGTAACTTCCATAACTTGGACAGTCTTCTCTCGGCCTGATTGAGTTAACGAGTGTACTGTGTACTAATTATATATCTTTTTGTTAATGTTTTTTGCCAGTGTTGGTTGTGGCACTAGAGAAAGTGGAAAGGAGCTCGGGCTCGGGGTCAAGGGTTGGAGGTAGCATTGCTTCAATCCAGAAGAGTGCAGCTCCAGAGGTTTTTTATTTCATTAAAACATAATCGGGGTTGACAGTTCACAGATAGTCAATGAATGACAAGGATCCTTTGAATGCAGATGCTCCTTGCCCTTATGGATGAAGCGTATACACACTAGAGAAAGTGGAAAGGAGCTCGGGCTCGGGGTCAAGGGTTGGAGGTAGCATTGCTTCAATCCAGAAGAGTGCAGCTCCAGAGGTTTTTTATTTCATTAAAACATAATCGGGGTTGACAGTTCACAGATAGTCAATGAATGACAAGGATCCTTTGAATGCAGATGCTCCTTGCCCTTATGGATGAAGCGTATACAGGTTCAACCATCGGTGATGGAGGGGATGACTCTGAATCTGAAGATAACAATGCAATAGATGTGGCTGATCCTCTGTTTTGAAGATAACAATGCAATAGATGTGGCTGATCCTCTGTTTCTGGAGCTGCTGAAGGACGAAAATGATGGTTTAGCTGTATGCCTCCTTCCTCGGACAACTTTATTTCGAAATTTCAAGGAAACAAGTTCTGTATAAATATTTGTGTAATATTAAAAATATGAGGGTTATGTGCAAGGGTGTAACTTTTTTTTACGACTGATATTTTTAGACAGACTGAAAATATTTAGTCACATTTGTACTGCAGGAAAGACACCGCGCTTCTCCTGCATTAAATGCAGCGCTGCAGGCTGCTGCAAGTGGTTATCGGTCTGAGAGGATGAAGCAGGCACTTAAGATTGCTCCTCGACTTCTTGATGTCTACTTTAGTGTTGCTTTGCGAGATTATTTCGAAATTTCAAGGAAACAAGTTCTGTATAAATATTTGTGTAATATTAAAAATATGAGGGTTATGTGCAAGGGTGTAACTTTTTTTTACGACTGATATTTTTAGACAGACTGAAAATATTTAGTCACATTTGTACTGCAGGAAAGACACCGCGCTTCTCCTGCATTAAATGCAGCGCTGCAGGCTGCTGCAAGTGGTTATCGGTCTGAGAGGATGAAGCAGGCACTTAAGATTGCTCCTCGACTTCTTGATGTCTACTTTAGTGTTGCTTTGCGAGATGCAAATGATTGTAAGATAATTTTCAGTCTTTTTTATTAATACTTTATCTTTTGCAGCTCTGATCTGTGCATTAATTCCTCTACTCATGACAAGAAACTCTACAGTGTTTCCGGATAAGAATTTTTCTCATGAGGTAATGATGTATCATGCATCTTCTGTATTGGTTGTTAGTATGATTATCTTCTTTTCTGAATACTTTTTCCTTAGAAAATCATTGGAACATGTTAGTTGACCGTGTTTGTTGATTTCTCTCCTATAGATCTGGAACATGTTAGTTGACCGTGTTTGTTGATTTCTCTCCTATAGATCCGAGTGGAACGCCCTTACGTCCATCATTAATATTATGCCTTACATCAGCGATGCCAATGCCATTTGACATTTTTTGTGTGAAAACCTGTATTGCTGCCATTGCTGCCATATTGGACCTTATCTTACAGAGATATGATTGACGTGTACAGATCCGTAGGCGGCTACTGGAATTCGTGCTAGCTGCGTTTCAGAGGTCTCCAAATTTCATTGCCCTTTTGAAAGTAATGTCTCCTATTATTTATTAATTTTGTTTGTGCTAGTAATAGCATTAGAATTTGAAATAAGCAGACTTCACAGTGCATCACTAGATATACCAGTCAAAATCACCCTACGTTCATAGGTTGCATTCTCATGACTAAGGCATATCTTCTCAAGTAATTTATCCTCAACTTTTTACATAATGCAGAAGCCTATAATTGACCGACTTGGAGCCTATAATTGACCGACTTGGAGAAGCTTATGATGACGCTGCTAAGGTCAGTTTCTACTATTTGGACAGATGCTTTGTAAGATAATCTCTAAGCATTTTCTTGCGCAGAGAGAGCTAGCTTTGCAGCTATGTTGGGCAATTGGAGAGTATGGTGGCGGGGGAGAATCACACAAAGAAGCTGCTCGCGAGCTCTTTGAAAGTTTAGAGTTGCTTCTATATGAGAATCTTTCATCAAGGTATAACTACTAACCTTTGTAACGTATCTTCAATCTACTTTCTCATACAGAAAACAGAAGTGGTATTTACATTGTTTTCGGCTATTTGCTTGCAACAACCAAAAAAGCCGCCTAGGTCTGAGGCAAGATTCTGGGAATGGTTCCAGAAGAACAACACAGTCAAGACTTCTATGTTTTGTAGTGACAGCTATCGCAAAACTTGCTACTTATCACCGAGAATTATTACCAAGAGCCCGTGTTGCGTTGGGAAAGGTATATGAAGACATGAAATCCACTGACACACTTTACAGTGATCGGTAAAACTTATAAGTCTTGAGTTCCAGTTATGAACATGTGTAGGTAGTACGGTCTCGGATATCTGATGCAAGGGTATGGAGACGAGCTCATGGAGGTTAAGAAGCTCTTCTCATAAAACTTGATTCAACATGATGAGAAAGTAGATTGAAGTAGAACAAAATCTAAAGCTGTGTCATTGATTTTTTTTTGCAGGTCCTCCGTTCCATGAATTTGCTCTCTCCGACATTATCCCGAAACACTGATCAAAGAAGTTGTTTTGTTGTGAATAGTGAAACCCAAAGTTGTTGTTTGTTTGGTTTATTGAAATTTGGCAAATTTCTTAATCTGAACCAGTTTAATTTGGACAAACTACTGGTTAAATTACAAAATGAACTCATTTAGTTCGACCCAATCATGACGAATCTGGTGCATCAGCCTACTTTATGCTCTTCTTCCCTTAGCTTCTCTCAGAGCGTTTCGCAATGTGTCAACTTCTCCTCCGGTAAACCACCCTACACCAGAATCGTGAATTACATGGAGAAATATTGAAGTGTTAATAGGAGAGGCTTATTCTGCAATTGACAAAGCAGTAAAAGTTAAAGCACTGGTGCGCTCGTAGGAAGTCTCGGTTAGATAGAAGGAAAAAAGCAGTTGAGATTCACCATGGTTGGTATGTTCCTGTCTCAGTAGCACCAGGATCAGAAGCTGTGACCATGGCAGCGTAAGAACATGGAGCAGGATAACCAGTAATTTATTTTTTGTCAGTAGATCTTTCAGAATCAAAATCTGGGCCTTTATAATGTACATTTGGTTTGCTTTCACACTCTTCTTTTGTTATGTTCCATCTAAGCATTGGCTTGGTCTTGTTCTCAGTAACATGATTTTGGTATGAAAAGTTTTGATTATAATATAAAGACGGCATAAAGAGGAGCTATAGCTACTCTATAATGATGTTTAAGAAATTAAACAGTATCTTTGAGATCCATTAAATGTTACATTTTAAAAAGTTAAAAGATAATATATTTAAATAGTGCTATTATGTATTCTGATATCTAGGTGATTCTGTGGCCCGAGAAAAACCCAATCCATTTATCCATTAGCTGTCCTAAAATAAAAATAAAAACAATTAAATTAAAGTGTCCTAATATAAGTAGAATATCTAACCACACGTCTTCTGCCGTCAATGTCTTTTGGGTTGACGGTCATTTTACACACAGGAATTATCATATCAGAAAATTAACACACAGAAAATT
>CM071718.1:3447130-3461193 GCA_036630335.1 Physaria fendleri | reverse complement strand
GTTAGTTTTGTGGAAAGTAAATTAGTTTTTTTTTTCTATCAAATTAATTGGTTTATTTTCATTTAAAGCATAAATAATCTTTCATGTACTTTGTGTTTAACTCGGATTTGAATGTTCTGATTCGTGTTTTGGGTTCATATTCTTTTTGTATATGCCTACCTTAATGTTCAGGAACGATAAAAATTTAGTTCCGGTTAATTGGATTTTGAATGTTTGGATTCGAAATTGCTTTTGTTTTCAATGTCTAACCTTAGTTTTTCACAAAACAATTGGAACAAAAATTACATTTTTTTTGTCATGGGAACAAAATTACATATTGAATAAGATTTCTTTATTTGAAAGTACCAAACTGTGTATTCGTTGTGTTTGGTTTTCTTTTAACCTTTTGTACTCATATTTTAATACATCATGTCCGATTCAAATCTGTTACCTCAATTACTCATTCATTACATTTGAGTATTATTAGATTGGACATTGCTATATGATTATTTACAAGTGATTGAAATTACTGCAACAGTAAGCATTTAGCATTTCTACAACATTAGCTTTATCAATCATACTTTAACGTCTAATCGTTATAACTCAAATCCATCCAAAACTCGTAATAGTAATCCTACAACACAGACATAAGCTAATCAGGCACCACCACATACTTGAAAATTTCGTACAAAAGAATTTTATATTGGAGGATCAAACCCATTTTTTGGTGGCTGTTTCGAGTTTAACAATAAAATTACTATCACCCACCAATATGGGAATACTACGAAGAACAATACATGCGTAGGTTAGGTGTTTCAAACCATTTAATCAGCGAATGCTATATTTTTATGACTACACCCATACTAATAGTTCTAAGGTATAAAATTTTGAAAAAATGCAAATTCTATAAGCAATACCGTATAACATAAAAGTACAAATATCCAGAACATCTAATGGGAAACTCTGGAAGAAGATATGGTGTTTCAACCTCCTAGTCTCTATAGGACCTCCTACCTAATCAGTGATAAGGAAAAGTTCACACAAGCTTCTATTTTGACATAAGCTTACAATCATGGACCCGAGACCTAGTCAGGCTGATCCTAGCTTCACTAGATAACTCTAATCTTTGTGCATTAAGTACAACAACAAGAAACCAAAACATCCAAAAAGCATATAAACAACGTCAAACTGTTCTTTAATTTGATCAGTATAACAAGAAATAGAATAGCTTAGCCTTGTGGGATCAGACAAAGCTATAATAGTATACTGTATCACATTTCTCCTCCTAATTCTCAAAATCTAATTTCTGTTTTCCAGGAATAAACCATTCCACAATCTTCCTAGTCTATTTTTTTCAAGAAACTATAATCAAAACAGTATGAAGAACTTAGAAGAATGAAACTTATTACCAATCAAAATGGTCCAACTTGGGGGTGGGAAAACGAATGAAGTTTATACCAATCTAAGAAGAAGCCACTTCAGCAGATTGTTGAATAAGCTTCTTATTTTTCTCAATAGCAGCAGCAACTTCCTGAGGCATATACTTCTCGTCATGCTTAGCCAAAACTTCAGTGGCGGAGAAAAAACAATCAAGACTCCTCGTCATGCTTAGCCAAAACTTCAGTGGCGGAGAAAAAACAATCAAGACTCCGAGCTTTCTGAGAAACAGCTTTTGTAGAAACCTCCTTCCTCACTTCATCCGTATAAGGCTTAATGAAACCTTCAACCACAACTGAATGACCTTCCCTGAAGAGATCAGGTAAAGATCCTTTGTATCTAACCAAAATATCAGTGATAAGATCTGTAATCACAAACTCCATCTCCTGAGACGCCGCAGGCTGGGCAACGCTGCCTTCTAGAACCAAACCACCGAGTCTGAACTTGTTTTTGGTTGGATTCTCCGCGAATTTAAAGATCCTTTGTATCTAACCAAAATATCAGTGATAAGATCTGTAATCACAAACTCCATCTCCTGAGACGCCGCAGGCTGGGCAACGCTGCCTTCTAGAACCAAACCACCGAGTCTGAACTTGTTTTTGGTTGGATTCTCCGCGAATTTCTCCATTGCGTCAGATGGGGTTAGGTAAAACACAAGCTGGTCCTGGAACTGGTTAAGGACGATCACCACGAATCCAGCGATGCAGCTGAAGGTTAACGCGTACGTCCAAAGCCTCCGATTCTGCATCTGACGCGCTTTAGCTCCTATATCGATCTTCTTAGGGCGCGTTGGACCCCGACGAGCGATGGAGAAAGATCTGAGGAATGATAATCGAGATAGATCTGGTGAGGCGGGCGTTGGACCCCGACGAGCGATGGAGAAAGATCTGAGGAATGATAATCGAGATAGATCTGGTGAGGCGGTCGTCAATGATTTAAGAACTGGTGAAGGAGATTCCAAGGGTGATGAGATTTGGGGATTTCTATGAATAGATCGGAGGAATTGGCAACTTCGACGGCACAATAACCTAGCCGCCATCTTCTGAATTTGATTGATTTTTCCTCCGAGAATTTTCTCGTGGCGAGCAAGGTTTATGGGGTTTTTTTTAAAATTATTCTTCAGTTTCACAAAAACAAGGAGCGAGAGAGAGGAAGCCACACGCCGCCTTCTGAACTGGGAACCACGACATCATCCTTCTTTAATAAACCGGAGTCTAGTGCCGAACCAAACCATCCCAACAAATTCGGACCAAACCAAACTACAATTGTAAATATATTTGAACATATATTTGAAAAAGTTAAAAAAAAACAAATTGAAAAGTGCAATAAAAAAGTATTAATTTATACCATACTACTTGTCTAAAAATACAGATTATCGATTAACAATTTTAAGACATTTAAATTTCTTTTTTTTTCAGTATTTATGATAAAAAGATTTTGACCTCTCTGTAACATTTCTTCTACTTCAGCCACTGCTTGATACAGGTTAAGTTTTATAAATCATGTATGATTACTTCACAGTTCACATGAATACAAAACATTATATTATATTTAAGCATTTCGATATATAATAATATTATATATGCTTGAGAATTTTATAAAGGATGCTGCTATTATATTTAAGCATTTCGATATATAATAATATTATATATGCTTGAGAATTTTATAAAGGATGCTGCCAAGTGCCAACGAAAGGATTCTACAAGGTGGAATTGAGATTAAAACCAACTCTTTGGTTATACCAAACCAAAACGCGTTTCCAACACTTTCATAGTATGGAACAAAATCAATATCTTAATTTATGCGGTTAGCCAAATCTGATCATCAAGCTTTCAGATCAAACCAGCTAATTCAATTACGAAATTACCACTGACCACAAAATTACCACTGACCACAAACATACGAATCTTGCACAAAGTTTTCAATTCGCAACTACAGATTCTTCCAACATATTCCAAGAGCTATCAAAACATGGAAAAGATTCCAAACGCTATCTCAACTACAGATTCTTCCAACATATTCCAAGAGCTATCAAAACATGGAAAAGATTCCAAACGCTATCTAAAAATGGCTCAAACTCATATGCAAAGAATCCTTAATTCTTTACAATATGTATAAACAAAGAACTTGTGTACAAGCCTGAATCACTATTGTTAGGCTGAGAGTCTGAGAGAGTTCAACTTGCCTTTATATATAGTTAGGGATTATATTGAAGTATTTCAGTTTTACTTCGGTAATCGGATCCGTTTAAACCGAAATCGATTGGTTTGTTCGATTTGCACCGAATGTCCAAGATTAAATTTAATTAGATTATTTTTACGATATTTTTAAATTTTCGTTTGTTTTTGAAAACAAATATGAATTTCGTTTTTTGGCACAATTTTGTCGAAATATGGTCACAAATTGATCTGTTGAAATTTCGTCAAAAGCGTTTTTATGACCAAATTTTGACTCGGTGGTCGAAATTTCAGCTGGTCGAAATTTGGTGACAAATTTTTTTGACCAAATTTCAACGAGAGTAATTAAATATTTGAAAAAATTAAAACGTCATAATTTTTTCTTAAAAAATAGGCTTTGTTTTTTTAAAAAGATTTTTTAAAACGTCATAATTTTTTCTTAAAAAATAGGCTTTGTTTTTTTAAAAAGATTTTAGACCAAAATATGGCCCAAAATGGTAAATTATGCTCATACCCCTTGTCCTCCCCAATTTCGACCAAAATTTGACGGATCGTGGATTTTTGGCCAAAAAATCAAAAAATTCCCACATCGGTTGTGAGAGTCTGAGAGAGTTCAACTTGCCTTTATATATAGTTAGGGATTCTATTGTTTATATATAATTCGGTAATCGGTTTAGATCCGTTTAAACCGAAATCCGTCGGGTTTGGTTTGTTCGATTTGAACCGAATGTCCAAAATTATATTTAATTAGATTATTTTTACGATACTTTTAAATTTTCGTTTGTTTCCGAAAACAAATATAGATTTTGTTTTTTTGGCACAATTTTGTCGAAATATGGTCGCAAATTGATCAGTTGAAATTTCGTCAAAAAACTTCGCCAATAACTGGTCAAAATTTTGCCAATAACATTTGCCAGTATTTCGTCGCAAATGAAACCGTCAAAATTTGGTCGAAATTTGATTCGTCAAAATTTGGTCGAAATTTGATTCGTCAAATTTCGGTCGAAATTTTTTGACCAAATTTCGACCATACCGCATTTTTTGACCATCTAGAAACGACCACGTGTTTTGGTCGAAATTCGGACGAAAACTCTTCTATTTTTTGACCAAATTTCGACCATACCGCATTTTTTGACCATCTAGGAACGGCCACGTGTTTTGGTTGAAATTCGGACGAAAACCCTTCTTTTCGACCAAATTTTGACGATTTCTCTAGTCAAATTCTTAAACTTTTCTTGTAGTGGTAACTGCTGACCGTTGGTGGTATTTTTTATAAAATTTTGAAAAAAAAATGTTATTTCTCATCATTAATTCTAAGAAAATTGAACATACTATATGGGGGTTTTGTTCGACCTACCAAAAACAATGCACCTCTAAGCAATAGCGACTAGCAAACACACTATTTAAGTAAATGTTTCACGTGCAATTTAATAAATTGTACTAGATTATTACCCGTATTAAACACGGGTGAATATTTATATTTTAAAATTATATATTCAAATTTTAAATTAAATATTTTGGTAGAGATGAGTANNNNTTTGATTGTAGTTTTTGGTGGAATTCTTGTTTGAAGAATTTGTTTTTCTCTGTTCAAAAATGAAAAAATTGTAGTTTTTGGTGGAATTCTTGTTTGAAGAATTTGTTTTTCTCTGTTCAAAAATGAAAAAGAACTTGTTTTCGAATATGAAAGTAGTTTTATATTACTATGATAAATACAATAATGTTTGAAATAATTAATAAATTGTTTAAGTAAAATTGGGTAATGGAAGCAAAAATATTTGTGTTGAATTTAGACCTTATAGTAATAAAGAACAAAAGAAACAAAGAATGGGAAATTGGCTTAAACATGTCTTACTTATAGTAATAAAGAACAAAAGAAACAAAGAATGGGAAATTGGCTTAAACATGTCTTAGACAACTATCGTGAAGGGAAATTCATATACAAACTATCGTGAAGACAAATTCCGTCATACCCAAACATCGCAATGAGTTTTTTAATATTGTTGACCGTCTTAATTTGGTCAAACTAATGGATTAGAGTTACAAATATATGTTAATGACGTTTAATCCATAAAACATATTCGTTTTGATTTGAAACTAAGATCCATTAAAACTTGAACAAACCGACAATGTTTTAAAATTGGGAAAATATCAAAATTTTACATAGGCGAAGGAATTGTTGAAAGTGGACGGAATGATTGTTTGCTAACTAATTTGCATAAGGATACAATTTGTGTATAAATTTTTCTTTACTATGGTTGTCTAACGGAATGATTGTTTGCTAACTAATTTGCATAAGGATACAATTTGTGTATAAATTTTTCTTTACTATGGTTGTCTAATGTTTATGTATTTGAGCAAAAACAAAAATATGTTACGGCGGTTAAGCCCTAAAAGCCCATTATTAGGGTCCAAAGATTTTTGGATCAAATTTAAAAACACTTCTACTCTATTCATTTTAATGACTTTATCCTCATTATAAAAAAAAATCGCAATCTCATATTTTTAAAATAAAAACTTATATATATATATAGGCAAAAAAAAAGTTATCGTTTGAAGGATAAAATAATTTTTAAAAAATAGTATGAGGTGTATAAGAAGATGGCCCAAATTTTTCCCCAATGTTTGTACAAAGTGCGTTGAAAAAAAAAAAAAAAAAAAAAAAAAAAAAAAAAAAAAAAAAAAAAAAAAAAAAAAAGAAAAAAAAAAAAAAAAAAAAAAAAAAAAAAAAAAAAAGAAGAAGAAGAAAAAAGCTACAACCGTATTTACTTTACCTTTTGTATTTTGAATAAAGTGAAATAACACACAGATAGCCTTATAGCCTTCGATCCAATGAACATAAATTTTTTGTTTCTTTCTGAAATGAATTGGAATAAAGCTTTTGATTCATGTCTTCTGTTCAATCTTTTGAAAATTCTTTATGTTTTATATTATGTTGATAATAAAGTCCCCCCAAAATTTCAAATGACATACGAATATGCATTAGAAAATCAATGAGAAATAGACAACTAACCACTTCCTACCACAATCTCATCAATTCAATGTTTCCTTTATTACTTTGTCCCAAAACTAGTTTGTCTGTGACCATATATTTGACTTTTCTTCCTCCTTCCTTATATGTTGTGACCCTGTGACCATATATTTGACTTTTCTTCCTCCTTCCTTATATGTTGTGACCTCCATTTTGAAGTTATTTTATTTCAGTAATTTATCTTACCTGTAAACACTAATAACTAGTCCCTAAATATAAGAAAATTTCGGAATCTGCAAACGGAAACAAAAGTAAATAATATTAATTGGTGGGTGAAAGTGAAAGAAGAGAAGAACTAGAAAACAAATGGTCCCACTGATTGTCCCGCTCTTGCTAAATCGATTTGAAACTCACTCTTTCTTTTACTCTCTCTCTCTCTCACTTCATGTTTGGTTTCAGAGAATAATGGAGGCTATAAGATACACTACTCCATCATCTTCATCTCTTTAGACTTAAAAGCATTAACAAGACCTTTGTTTTTTCTTCGTGAATTGGTTACTTTCTTGTAAGCTGAGCTACAGTTTTGTTTTCTTCTGGTAATGGCCGAGTCGAAGATCGAACTAAGGCTGGTCCGTTGTCCCAAGTGCAAGAATCTCTTACCAGAGCCTAAAGATTGCTCTTTTTTTCAGTGTGGTGGTTGTGGAACTGTCCTTTGCGGTTAGTTTTCAATTCACTTCTTCTCTTTAGCTGAAGATAGTTCAGCCCCCCAAAAAAAAAAAAAGTGTTCTTGTTTTCTTGATGTTTCAATTACTCAATTAAGTTTCTGATTCTGACCCTGAAGAGTTTTTTTTTGTCTGTATGTAAAGCTAAAAACAAGGACCGTGAAGCAGATCTAGTGTCAGTTAAGTCTGTGGATAATACAGTCAAAGAAACAGAAGTTAACTCTGGTTCAAGTGATGAAGAATCTGATTCAAATGCTTCATTAAGACACCTACATAATGGTCAAACAGATACTTGGGATGTTCACACTGATCCTAGTTCGAATAATAATGATTCTGCAGTGGGTTTGGATCGGTTCAGGCGAAGAACAAAGAAGAGATGTGATTTAGAAGGTTTCAGATTCTCTACTTCAAACTATTTTACAGATTCTCTGTCTAGTGCTGAAGCAATTGAGCAAGACAGAGCTGGACTGGTTAAAAAATTGGATAGGCTAAAAGAACAGCTTCTTCAACCTACAGAGCAGCAGATCTCAAGTTCTTCTTCAAGATTCACAAAGGCTCCAATGCAGCATGTTGCAGGTTCTTCAAATTACCATCCCTATACAGAACCTGAGCATCCATGTCTTTATAACAACAACCATGATGCTTCTCTCCATGGCCCTATGTATAACCAGGCTCATGTTTCAGTATATGGAGACCCTCTCAGGTTCCAGATGCATGAAAGAACTCTGCAGCCATCTCATATGCACAGCTCTAGACAGTATATTGGTAATAATGGTCATGATTTGTTTGATACACACCAGCGAAATGGGATGTTTCCTCAATCAAGCAGCATGTTGCAGGTTCTTCAAATTACCATCCCTATACAGAACCTGAGCATCCATGTCTTTATAACAACAACCATGATGCTTCTCTCCATGGCCCTATGTATAACCAGGCTCATGTTTCAGTATATGGAGACCCTCTCAGGTTCCAGATGCATGAAAGAACTCTGCAGCCATCTCATATGCACAGCTCTAGACAGTATATTGGTAATAATGGTCATGATTTGTTTGATACACACCAGCGAAATGGGATGTTTCCTCAATCAACCTGCTCTTGTTCCCACTGTTATGATCCATATCATAGAGCATCAGGCTCAGTGTTTCCTCCATCAGGATTGCCTGATGCTCTGCGTAATGCCGGTTGTTACCCTCATGAGAGAACTTTTGGTGTTGATACTTCATTGCATAGTCCAAGAAACTTTATTCCGCGTCCTACTGGTTATCAGTCTCCTGGTCCACAGCTCCATGGAAGATGTCTCAGTGGTTTTGGGGATGAGCGAATGAATGCTATTTCTCGTGCTCGTCTCCCTAAAGCTGTATCATCTTCACGTGGTTCTCGCCTAATTCACCCTGTAGCTGGTGGTGCACCATTTATAAACTGTAGAAACTGCTCCAAACTTCTGAAATTGCCAGCAAAAATAGATTCTGCAAAGAGAAAGCAACAGAGACTGCGATGTGGAGCATGTTCTTGTGTAATAGATTATTCCTTTGTTGATAAGAAGCTAATTCTCTCTTCAGATATGTGGAGCATGTTCTTGTGTAATAGATTATTCCTTTGTTGATAAGAAGCTAATTCTCTCTTCAGATCCTGCTTCAGCAAAAGAAGCAGAAACTCATAGTAGGTTGAATTGGGTAACTTCTGCTAACTTCTCTTCTGATGAGTATGATGATACTGCTTACGAATTCAATGCAATGGATAGAGGAACGGCCAACGTATCAACTGGTCTGGCCTTGATTTCTGACAAAGCTCAAGAGTTGCAGATTACAGATTCTACTCCTAGCATGTCTGAAGAAGACGCGCTAAGTTCAGATAGTTCAACGGTTGATAAAGTTACTCCTGATTCACCTTTTCGCAAACACTCTTCGATTAATGTAAGGGACCGGTCCGAGGCAAGGAGCCGAAGCTCTCGTTCAGAATTCTCGCTGAGCAAAACAACAATGAGACAGAACTCTATGAAAGAAGCTTCAGCTGCCACTGAGATGGACGTTAATGATTACTCTCAGAACAATGAAGTGTTTCAAGATTCTACAAATGACTATACAGATGATCAGGGAAGAACCAAAAGGGTAGATTCGCGAGGATTGTGAAGAATAGCTTCAAAGATCTTAAGAAGTCTATACAGACCGAAGGCAGAAGTGATGTCTCAATAAATGGACATCCTGTAGCTGAAACGTCAGGTGAAAATGGCAGAGAAGCAGGCTGGACCCATCAGGCCAGGAAACTACTGGTACATGAGGTCCTTAAATCTCATTAACTTCTCTTACCCACTAGGGCTGACAGCTTTCTTCTGTTGCAGGTACGACTACAGAGCTGGATTCTGGGGAATAATGGGAAGTCACTGTCTTGGAATATTACCGGTAAACATCATCTGATGTAATTGTCTCTCTTCACTTTCTTCAGAATATGTACTAATACTGGCGAGAGATAAACCTTTCTTACAGCCTTTCATTGAAGAGCTCAATTACCCAATGCCAGAGAATTGTGCTGGTGGAACCACAAGAGTTTTTGTAAACGGAAGAGAGCTTCACCAGAAAGATCTGCGCTTGCTCAGTGCTAGAGGTCTACCACGCGATAGAGATCGATCCTACACTGTTTACATCTCAGGTAGAGTAATAGACGAAGATACAGGTGAAGAGCTAGACAGTCTTGGCAAACTTGCCCCACATCTCAGGTAGAGTAATAGACGAAGATACAGGTGAAGAGCTAGACAGTCTTGGCAAACTTGCCCCGACGTAAGCTTTTAAAAGCCTATACATGTCATCTCTCTTTTACCTTACCTTTCAAGATCATGTATCTAAGTTATGGTACTACATGTCCAGGGTTGATAAGCTTAAGCGTGGGTTTGGGATGAGAGTTCCGAGGAGAGCTGCATGAAGAAATCTGTGGAAACGTTCATGAGCCACTCTGCTGTGTTCTTGTATTCTAAACACCCGTGTTAGATTATCCTAACGTTACTAGGGAGGGCCTAGGCTAAACTTTGTTCTAATCTACCAAGCCTTATGATTATCCTAACGTTACTAGGGAGGGCCTAGGCTAAACTTTGTTCTAATCTACCAAGCCTTATGATCAATGTAAAGAATGAGAAAGTGGAAAATGAAATATCATTATTAGCAACAAGAATCTAAAACACCACAAAGATCTGTGTATTAGAAAGCTTCCAAAAGCATTTTATTATTGAGCTTACATTGCAAGAACTATATGTTTCAAACCAAATGATTCACTCCACATTCTGTAGCGTCATCCCATTAGTCTTCTCACTTGTTTGGTAAGACATTCTTCTTTTGCTCTCCCTTTGATACCTGATCAAGAGACATCAAAAGCTCACTCACCAAATTAAAGTCTTACGATAAGAGATACCAATAAATGCTGAAATTGATATATGTATTGATAATCTCCACGAGATCCACAAAGAAGCTTAAGCACTTGATATCGTTGATAAATATCATAAACACGGATTATAAAGTTAAAACCTTTAGAACGTTGTAATTTGATTTCTAGATTCAAGCCTAAAAACCTAGGAAAATGCAATCCTGATCCATCAATTACCCCAAGAAAAACAAAAATATTCCATTAAAGGACGTTCCTTTCACGCCTCAAGGTTCAGAAAGACCAATTACTAAATCATCAAGATTATTTACAATCCGAATAAGATCAAAAGGAGAAGCCCGTCAAATGGAAAAATTGCAAAGGAGGATGGGGAAAATTAGCCAATAGTGATATAGATCTAACGATCAAACAAGAGGCAGCGAGAGAATACGTTTTGCAAGACGAATCCGACGGCGACAGCGGCAATTACAGCTCCGCCGAGAATAACCGGTGGACCGGACAGCAAACTCCACTTTCGATAAATCATCTTTCTCCTTCGTTTTCTTCTTCGGTCTCGGTCTTCTCCGACTATATACAATGCAAGATCCGATTTGATGAAATCACAGCACATATCTCTCTGTTCAATTTTGGGCTTATTAGTTTTTATTTGGGCTCAAAGCCCATAATAACTGTAGGTCCCTTGTAAATGAAATTGTTGATTAGATCTCAGATAAATATTTAGTTTTTAAAAACTTCATCCAAAATTCCAAATAATTGTATTATTTAAAGTTTTTAGTTATTTTTTATGCTTCTACTTTACAAATCATTTTTTCATATTCAATAGTTCAATTGTATTTCATTAATTTAATCATAACAATTAACAACTTTTTTTTTTTTTGGTCAACAGCAATTAACAACTAAAACTAATAAAAAAACCTTAAAAAATCATTTCATTATTAATTGTTGACAACAAGTACAAAGTACAAACCAATCTCATAGGGAAATTCATAAACCCTTCTGGAAAAATAGAAAAGACCAAAAGCATATAAAATCCTAAAGCTAATTTTTTATCCATCAGCAAAAATAATCTATTATACAGTATACTAATACTATTATAACTTTGAAACTAAACTCAACATCTACACAACTACTGCTATTAAGGGACATTATAATCACCGAATCAAAGCTCAGACCACAACCAATCCTGTCCGAAATCGATAAAATTATCCAACGATGAGAAATACGAATCCACAGTTTCCGAATTACCAATCCTGTCCGAAATCGATAAAATTATCCAACGATGAGAAATACGAATCCACAGTTTCCGAATTTTCAAAAGGTCCTGATACAATCTCGCTGGCAATTCCAGATCCTGATGTCCCAGGAGAAAAAACTTCCTCAAAATTTCCAGAAAAAATGTTACTTTTCCATTCATCATTCTCAATCTCATGATTAGGAAAAGAGAACGTTCTGAAAATGTTCTTCTCGTTCACCAAATCTTCAAGATTTATCATCACTTCTTCTGATTTCACCGGTTTAATGTCTTCAGATTGCTCTGTAACATTTACTCTGTTTCCTTCTTCCAACATTGAAACAGAGAAGTTTGTAGTTGTCGATGTGATGTTATTACAAGTGTGAGTTCCGAGATACTTGACTTCGTAAACCAAAGGATCTGTGTCTGATTTCTGGACTTGCTTCACAGCTAAACAGTGTTGCGTAAACCGATGCTTGCATCTGTAATATGCTCTGTAACAAAAAACAGAGCCGTAAGAAAATTTAGCAAATTTCTCAAAACGTAAGAAAATTTAGCAAATTTCTCAAAATTTAAATCTTTGTAATTCCTAAATGATGATAATTGATAATCACCTAGGATTTTTGGATCCGTGAATCTCTTTTTGTCCATACTTTCTCCAGGAATGACCATCTTCAATTGAATCATTATCTACTCCTGTTGCAACTAAAACCTTAACTTTCTCGACCTTCTTCTCCGACAGTTTCCTGAAAATCACAAAAAAAAAGAAACAGAGGAATTAGACACAGAAAAATCCCAAATTTGAACTCATAAACAGAGATAAAGATTCAATCTTTTAGCTGAATTTACCTCTTTTTGGAGACGTTTTTAGAATCATTCTCAGGGCTACGTTTGAGAATGTTCTTCTCTTTGTTTAAGCTCAACATGAGAATGGTATTCTGATAAATACGGATGATCTCAGAGATCAAGATATTGTTGGACTCAACAGAAGAAGTGTGATCCAGATTGCTCATCAACCGATTTGCAAGATCTTTCCCTAGTTCCAATTCATTGATCACAACTTTCTCTTCCATCAGCATCTCTGGGAATTCTCTGTTTTTTTCTCTTTCGAGTGAGATTGGTGAGAGAGGTGTGAGTTTTGTGTGGAGGTGGCAAGGGGTCTATTTATATACATAGATGATGAGATTATAGGATTGTACTATGTATGCCCCTTGTCCTTACACAATAAGTAAGTTTTTTTTTTTTTTTCTAAAAAGAAAAAAATGTGTAAGTAAGTTTTTTTTTTTTTTTCTAAAAAGAAAAAAATGTGTAAACGTAGAGAAGAAGTTGTGTGGAAAAGAGAAGGATATTGTATAGAAATTGACAAAAGGAGATATATCACTATTCTGATATTATTAGATTTTGTCTTAATGTACCACAAACATGTTGGACTGTATTAGTCTAGTTGTTACTCATTGTTTTTATAAAATAAAATATTACGTTTTTGTTAATTTAGTAGGATTAGGCTATTAATATAATGATTAGCAAATTATAATTGTTCTATTTTAGAGTTAGAGGATTGAATGATAATATCAAGTACTTATCCCACCACAATTAAAATAGAAACCATACGTTGGTTGCTGAGTCTCAAACTCTCACTAAATCGGTTAAACTAATTTTATAAGATTTGAAAGATGTTCATATTTAAAATTATTGAACCGAGTGAACCAATAAACAAAAATTCTTGCCGCGTTATTAGATTATGTTTGTTCGGGTTTAATGTCTTTCTTTTGTATCTCTAACGTTAAATCTTGATGTCATTGTCATTTCCCATTTAATGCGTCACTTCCTTTTGTACATTCTTCTTTAACAACATTTATTTCATTAACTTCTATAGATAATTGGATTTCACATATATATGATTTTCCCAAGTCCATGCTTTATATAGGACTAGTGTTAATTGACCCGTGCCATGCACGGATTTTGTTAATTAACTAAATCAATAAAAATAATTATTTATATCTAATTAAAAATATTGATATATGTTTTTTTTGCAAAAATATTAATATTTAAATATTTTTAAAAGTTATTAAAAAATGGATGACATATTTCAAGATTTGTAATTTACAATTATTAAAATCGTTAAACCTATAATCATTTTTGTTGTGTTTATTTAATCTTCGTAACTTCTTTAGAGT
>CM071718.1:3430214-3443161 GCA_036630335.1 Physaria fendleri | reverse complement strand
TCAGCGGCGCTTTTGTACTTAGTGACGACTTCAGGGGAGCTAAGACTGAGCTCCTTCTCGACTCTCTCATCGTCAGAACTCATCACTTCGATAACTCTTCGAAATTGTTAGGGTTTAAGAAATGGGACAAAGTTGGATTTATCAGGGAAGAAGCGAAATGAAAGTGTCGGCTCTCGCGAATAAAGGGAGGTGCTAGGGTTTTCTCTTCGTGTACTCTTACTAACGGCACCGTTTCTGATTCATTTACGTTTCGACACTGCGCAACTTTTTATCGGAAAAAAAAAAACCTAAACCGGTCTGAACATTACTTAATTTAGAAATATACAGCAAATAAACGTTCATCTTGTTTTTTAAGACTCGAATAAGAAGTATGTCCACGACGTCATGCTTCTGCTTCTGTATATACTTTGTAAGGCTATAGACTATAGACTATAGTTCACCCGAGTTTACTAACGGAATTAGTTTTAAATGATCATTAATTGTGTTAATTAAAACGAAACTATCCAAAACATCGTCGTTTTGATAAATTTGAAATCATCAACTAATAAAACGACGAATATGAAGCTGTTGATCTATGGGACATGTTTGAGCGCCCGATTCCTATTCCCATGACGTCTCAGAGAGTGTATTACAAACTTCCTACCGAGGAACTAACGAATTTGAAGTTACTGTGGGGTGGGGGAGATCAATTCGAGAAATTGTGTAAGATAACTCAATGGATGAGTGTAATTGAACTTTATTTGGAGGATGATGGCAGCAATGGATGAGTGTAATTGAACTTTATTTGGAGGATGATGGCAGTTCACAAACTCGGGAAGAAAAAGCAATGTCAGGTACTAAAGAAGTAGAACTTGCGGTCTCTGCCGAAGTTAATTGCACAAACAACATAAACACCTTGTTCGCAGAAGAAGGCCGAGTTGAAACAGTGATTGCAGAGATTAGTAACGACGGCGAGTCTGATGATGAGTTGTCCAATATGCCAATTTGCTATGATAATGAAGAAACATGTGATCCCTGCCCAAGTTAATCGCACAAACAACATAAACACCTTGTTCGCAGAAGAAGCCCAAGTTGAAATAGTGATTACAGAGATTAACAACGACGATGATGAGTTGCCCATTACACTAATTTGCTCTGATAATGAAGAGAAGAAGCCCAAGTTGAAATAGTGATTACAGAGATTAACAACGACGATGATGAGTTGCCCATTACACTAATTTGCTCTGATAATGAAGAAACAAGTGGTCCCTAACGAAGTTAATCGCACGAACAACATAAACACCTTGTTCGCCGCCGAAGGAGTACGAGAGGTCCGAAAGAGGTTAAGGTGAATTGAGATTCGGCAAGTCTTCACGTCTCTAGAAGAATTCAAATAAGAATTGCTAGACTATGCTCTGAGAGGAGGCTGGAACATCAAATATGCACAAAGGAGACTCATAAGACCAGAAGTTGTTTGTGCTGCGACAGGTTAGTCAAGTTTGAGTTGATATTAATAATGGTTTAGTTTTAGATGAACGATAGTTTCTATATGACTGTCTTGGATGAACAATAGATTAGTTTATTAAAAAATTAAAAGGAATACCACAAATGGAGAAAAAATTAAAAAGAATAGCATATTAACTAAAATAGCACAAGTTTTGATCGTCGGATTGGTGTGAACACACATAATCCGACGGTCAAAACTTGTGCTATGGTATTGAGTGAAAAATTGTTTTGCGATGTGATATAGAGTGAAAATTACTCTTAGTTTATTGGTGTCTTAATATGAACAATAAGTTAGTATATTTAGATTAGAGTATTGGTGTCTTGATATGTGTAATATTGACTGTCTTGATATTAATAATAGGTTAGTTTATTTAGGTTATAGTATTGGATTCTTGAGATGTGTTATATTGATTGGTTTGATATAGTTTATTTAGATTATAGTATTGGTTTATTTAATAATAAGTGTTCCATGTTTTTTCTTACAGGTAAACACAAGTGTTTATGGCTTCTAATGAGGAATCTATAAATGGATTCTTTATGAAGACTTTCAATAATAATCAGCATATTTGTATTAAGAATGGTAGATGTACATTGCTCACGGATAACATCATTAAGATGTTCACGAATAATTTGAGGAATAATTCGGATATGCAACCAAAGGAAAGAAAATGAATGATTTGAGGAATAATTCAAAATACGCAACCAAAGGAAGAACTAGTCCTGGGAACAATTACCGAGCCGAATAAACCGGGCCGGCCGATTCCGGAATAAGCCCAATTTCGGAGAAGCCCAACCGAAATATTCAGTCAATCGGTCTGATTTAAAATTTAATTCGGTTTTCGGTGATTTCGGAACGGTTCCGAAAACCGAAATAAACCGTATTAATTAATAATTAAAATAGAACTATTAAAGTATTCTAAGCCAATTTCTAACCCTAGCCGCAACCTCATTATCAAAAACACACTTTCTCTCTTCTGTCTCTTGCGTAGGAGATCTAGCGTAATCTTGCAGAATTGATTCTCAAATCCAAAGGTTTGTGTTTTAACCTTCATTCTCCATCATCTCTATTGTGTATTTTTTTGTTGTTTGATGAATAAAAAAGAATGTCGAACTCTTTTTTTTCCTAAACCAAAAGCCATCCTCTCTTTTCTTTATCCATTTCTTTTGTATTTTTAGTATTTCAATATTAGATCTGAAAATGAAAAGAAATCATGAATCCTAATTTGATGATTTTTAACCCGAAAACTTTGATATTATAGACTGATTTGATGATTTTTAACCCGATTTAGTGAATCTTGTGGTTCTAGTTAATTTGATTTCGTGATTGTTTTTGTTCTAAATCTTGTGTGTTTTTTGGTGTGTAGGAACACAAAAGAAGAAGAAGCGATTCCGATTCGTTCACTCTGTTTCATTGTCAATTGTTTTCCGATAAATTGTCTGTAAATTTTATGTTTGTTAGGTTAAAATTTGGGTTTTGGTTTATTCAACAAACCGATCTATTTTATGTTTGTTAGGTTAAAATTTGGGTTTTGGTTTATTCAACAAACCGATCTAACCAAAAAGTTATTATTTCGGTTAAAATCGGAATAATTTAAAATGCTAAACCAGTTCCGAACCGAAAATAATAATTTCGAACCGAATCGAAAATTTAAATCGGTTTAATTCGGTATAATATTAAAATTCAAAAATTTCCGAATTTCCGAATAAACCGTTCCGAACCGGACCGAATTTCCGGATGCCCGGGCCTAGGAAGAACACAAAGGCAAGATAGAAGAGAAGTTCTATTTGAATATTACATACATATACATACAAATTAATAATATGAAACATATAATTGATAATGAAACTTATTGTCATGTGGGTTCGACAGCTAAGACTTGTCTTTTTATTTAGTTTGTATTTAACACTTTGGACATTACCAACTGAAACCAGGACTTTCACCTCAAATATCCTTTTACTTTTAACTTCACTACCTCCGCCCCTCAAACAAAAAAAACTTTTTGCCTACACTGTTCCTTTATTTTGGAAACAGGGGTTTGAGAGTATTTTTTTTATAAGACCACCCACAATGGGGTGTTTAAAAAAATTATTCAGTAGTTGATAGCCTACAATGGGGTAGAATTCAGTTGTTGAATGATGACATGGATTCATTAGAGTTTAATATTTTCAACCGATTGAAACAAGGAGAGAGAAGAGAAAAATGTGTTATGATTGGCTAAAATTTTGAGAGAGAGAATATGATTTTCTTTTTTTTTTATTAAAAGAGAATGTTTTCCTCCTAATTATTTGCACATAAATATTTCATTATATGTTAATTTTTTAAAAGTAATTTTTATATCAAAATTTATAATTTTTTATTCTCTATAAATAGACACTAGCTTCGTTTGATTTAGACACATAAAAAAATCTTTATTTTATCAAACATATCCCAATAACAACTCTTTTTATATCGCAACTTTTCTCGATAATGAAATAACAAGTTAATTGAGTTAAATATATAAGAGAAAAATTTGGAATGCTTAAAAACTAAAATTTTATAAATTATTTTGTAAGAGTTTATAATTTATATGTAATATTATAATAATTATGATTCGAAATGTTTAGAGTTAAATATTTTTATTCGATTCAAAAAGTTTAGAGTTAGATATTTAGAGTTAAATATTCGATTCATTTAGATTTAAATATTCGATTCATTAATTCGATTCGAAATGTTTAGAGTTAAATAATTTTATACAAAATTATGTGTATGTTTTATGCGTGTATTAATAAAAATTAAGTATGTTTAATTATATGTGTTTTAACAAATAAAATAAATCTTTATTTTATCAAACATATCCCAATAACAACTCTTTTTATATCGCAACTTTTCTCGATAATGAAATAACAAGTTAATTGAGTTAAATATATAAGAGAAAAATTTGGAATGCTTAAAAACTAAAATTTTATAAATTATTTTGTAAGAGTTTATAATTTATATGTAATATTATAATAATTATGATTCGAAATGTTTAGAGTTAAATATTTTTATTCGATTCAAAAAGTTTAGAGTTAGATATTTAGAGTTAAATATTCGATTCATTTAGATTTAAATATTCGATTCATTAATTCGATTCGAAATGTTTAGAGTTAAATAATTTTATACAAAATTATGTGTATGTTTTATGCGTGTATTAATAAAAATTAAGTATGTTTAATTATATGTGTTTTAACAAATATGTGTGTTTTAATAAAATTTAAGTGTGTTTTAATAAAATTTAAGTTTAATTATATGTGTTTTAACAAATATGTGTGTTTTAATAAAATTTAAGTGTGTTTTAATTAAAATGGTTGAATTATGAAGTGGAAGAGAGAGAAGATGATGTGTAATAAAATTAAGGGTGTTGAATAAAAATGAGTGTTGAAACCATTGTACATAGTCTAAGGGGCAAGGTGATGATAGTCTAAGGGGCAAGGTGATGAGTTTGGAGTTTGAGGGTATTTCTTTTATAAAGGGCAAAGTGATGAGTTTGAAAACAGAAGGGATGTATTGGAAATTGATTCCTCAACCATTTTTTATTAGAGACATTCGCAGAGTAGCTTAGTCTTGTTCGAACTGCACTTAGAATACTGAATTATTTTGGCAATGCAATATAACACTAAATGTAAAGTAAATTTTTTGTTTGGCACTGAAGAAGAGACTCTTTTGAAACCCAAACATACAAAGAAAAAAGTATCTCAAGTTCCAAAAATTCTTATAAATTTAAACAAAAGAGAAATCTTCTTACTCAGCTTGAGCTTCCATTGGCTCAGCCTCTGTTGAAGCCTCTCCTGCCTTCTTGGCTGCAAAACACACCAAAAGAAATACATTTTTTGTCAGTACAACCAAATGTAGATAGCATTATTTAGTTAAGAATCTGGAAATTACTCACCTTTCTTCTTCTTTCCACCACCCTTCTTCTTTTTGATACCTAAGGCTAACCACCCTTTGATCTCAGGGTCATCAATAGTCTTTGTAGTTTGAAGCTCCTGAAGTGTATTTTCGCTGATTATGAATCTGGAGGCCTTCATCTTTAACTGATAATTAACACTCTCGTCTTTCTTGTAAATAGTTGTCTGCTTCTCATCAATTAGCTTTGGCTGCAAAATTCAAAGATTGTGAGAACAACGACAATAGATAAAAGATAAAATCAACAAAAGCAATTACCTTGCCATCACCAGTGCTTGCCACAATATCTATTGCATATACTTCATTCTCTTCAAATTCCACTTCTTCAACAGTTGCTTCTGGACCAGCTACACTTAGGACAACCTTGTTTCCATCTATCACATGCTGTTTCATCTGGTGGGAAAGAACTCCTTCAACAATTTTGCAGTCATAAGCTCCTGCTACCTTCTGAATAGCTTCCGTTACATCAGTGTTCTGCCATGAGAAATACAGAATATCAACACCTGATTGCATTACGTTATACGGCTAATCAGAAAACAACAAGAAACTTTGTTAATATATATATATATATTCCCATATCAGAGTAAATATGGCTTCATTTGGATGTGAACCCATAGACATGACGGGACTTGTTCTGGAACATCTTCCAAAATTATTTCCATTCAAAAGCCATAAAAAAGATGAAATAACCGATCCAGAATTGGATCAGGCGACAAAAGGCACAATTTTGATAAAGTCCCCAACGTTTACTAGTCAGTCCTATTAGTGTTCAATATTCATCATCTGGGGTTTGCAAACCTTAATAATAATTCAAGATCCATATATAATGTCATGTTAAATTAGTACTACATAAATGACTTGTTACCTTCTTTCCAGGTCGGACAAGCCTCAAAGCAACTTCAGCTGCAGTATTGGCGGCAGCAATAACGTCAGCTTTACGTCCACTAATAGGCCCTTCTTGAAGAACATGTGTGTGGCCAACAAGGGCAATGAACCCATCAATATGGCATCCCATATCACTACAATGGATAAAGGCAAAACATCATCAGAAAAAACACAGAGAACTAAAAAGGTATATACTCATAAAGGCTTACATTTTGACCATATCACCGTCTTCCAACACTGTCTCATGGCTTACATTTTGACCATATCACCGTCTTCCAACACTGTCTCATCACTGGCAAGCGGTGAGAAATGACCTACAGTGTGGTTCACAGAAATGCAAGTAGGAAAAGCAACACCTCGCTCAATCTTCTTCTTAGCATTCTTGTACATCTTCCCAGTTTGCCTTCATTCATTCAAAATAAAATCAAGAAGTCGAAATCGACATCAAACATATAAACAAGTACAAAAATTTGTGAAAAGAGTAATAAAAATCCTCACTCTTTGATAAAAGCATCTCCTTTCTCGCAGATATCAACAATCTTAGCTTTTGGTTTACATTCCGCTAAAACGACCTGCAAAGCGTCTGAGCAATTCCAACCCAACAACAAATAAATTACGCTATACAAATAAACCATAAAACCTTAAATTCAATCCAAAACGAATCAATAGAAGGAGAAAAAGGGGGCATTACTGTTAACGATCTCAGCGGCGCTTTTGTACTTAGTGACGACTTCAGGAGAGCTAAGACTCAGCTCCTAAAAGCATCTCCTTTCTCGCAGATATCAACAATCTTAGCTTTTGGTTTACATTCCGCTAAAACGACCTGCAAAGCGTCTGAGCAATTCCAACCCAACAACAAATAAATTACGCTATACAAATAAACCATAAAACCTTAAATTCAATCCAAAACGAATCAATAGAAGGAGAAAAAGGGGGCATTACTGTTAACGATCTCAGCGGCGCTTTTGTACTTAGTGACGACTTCAGGAGAGCTAAGACTCAGCTCCGTCTCGACTCTCTCATCGTCCGAACTCATCACTTTGATAACTCTACGAAATTGTTAGGGTTTAAGAAATGGACAAAGTTGGATCGATTGGGGAAGATGCGAAATGAAACGAAATTGTTAGGGTTTAAGAAATGGACAAAGTTGGATCGATTGGGGAAGATGCGAAATGAAAGCGTCCTTCATTCAAAAAAAAAAAAAACAGAAGAAAAAACAAAGAATTAAACATCTGAAAGTAATCAAGAAGTTGAAATCTACATAAAACATATAAACAAGTACAAAAATTGTGCAAAGAGTGATAAAAATCCTTACTCTTTGATAAAAGCATCTCCTTTCTCGCAGATATCAACAATCTTAGCTTTTGGTTTGCATTCCGCTAGAACAACCTGCAAAGCGTCTGAGCAATTCCAGCCCAAGACCAAATAAATTACCAGATAAAGCTAAACCATAAAAACCCCAAATTCAATCCAAAACGAATCAACAGAAGGAGAAAAAAAAGGGGCATTACTGTTAACGATCTCAGCGGCGCTTTTGTACTTAGTGACGACTTCAGGGGAGCTAAGACTCAGCTCCGTCTCGACTCTCTCATCGTCCGAACTCATCACTTTGATAACTCTTCGAAATTGTTAGGGTTTAAGAAATGGACAAAGTTGGATCGATTGGGGAAGATGCGAAATGAAAGCGTTGGTCTCGCGAATAAAGGTGCTAGGGTTTTTGCTTCGTGTCCTTTTACTAACCGCACCGTTTTTGGTTAATCCTTCTTTATTTATTAATATATTTTATACGTTTTGAAATTGCCCAATTGTATGGCAGGCAGGCCCAAGAGGCGAATTATCGAATGTTCAAAAATATATTTTACAAACGTAAGTTGTTCAAGTCTTTTCGATAGTAAAAACGTATGTTTCTTTTTTTTTGGCAAGAAATCTTTTTTTTTAAACATTTAACTGTTCCGATTACATTTGAGAAACTTATCTTTGTCTTCAAAAGAAAAGATTACAACTACAATCATAACAAAAGTAATAAAAAAATAGTGCACCGCAACAAGGTATAACTTTAAAATCGTATGGTCGAGGGACTCTTATGAAAATGGAATAGAAAAAGATTATGTAGCTAACCGCAAGCGAACTCAAATAATAGCTCATTCCATAAAGGACAAACTCCTTAAAGTATAACAGAACCGTTGAGTGGGTTAAACCTATGCCGGAAAATTGGCTCTCCATCTAGAGGTAGAACAGACATACTCTCTCCTACCGAAAAAAGTAGATATTCGGCAAGGAGGTCAAATTTATACCAACTTCATGGACCACTAAGACTTTATGGGCTAATTTAACCAAAAAAACCTTGAAAATTTTCTTCTCTTTCTTTTTTTTTTAAAATGTTAAACCTCTTATATATGAATAAAAGAGACATTTAAGAACAATGGAAACTACGAATCTAAAGAGTTTTGGTGGGTTGAGGTCTGACCATGACTACAAACGAGCTAAGTCCATCTTGCAACCGCTAGCGGTTAAGTTTTTTCGGTCTTTAATTTATGAAATTGTTTGTAGCGCAATATTGCAGGTTCCAGTCACAATGCTGCTTTTTTTTTCCAAGTTCTTGAGCAATCTTATTATATAAATATAATAAAGTAAGGTTGGAGTGATGTGAGCGTGCCACGTGTCAAACGCGATAATTAGAGAGATCGCGACACGTGTCACCTCATGTTAATCCGACCGTTGATTTTAAGTTTTCTTAATTATGTTAATCTTATTATATAAAGTAAGGTTGGAGCGATGTGATTTTTTTAAAAGGTAAACTACAAATTTTGTTATAAATTTTATTTTAGAATGTTTAATCAAAAAATGAAATATTTACATAATAATAATAATTTTAAAAATATTAAGTATCTAAACATGTATTATTGTAGTTGCCTATAAATTGACGCGAATGTATATAAAAGCGGATGTCAGCTATAGTTTAGAACGAGTAGGAGCGGATGTCAGCTATAGTTTAGAACGAGTAGGAGACTAACTAGATTTATACCGGAGAGAGGAACATCTATAGTCTAGAACGAGTAGGAGACTAACTAGATTTATAATAGAGAGATGAAGAGCTATAGTCTAGAACGAGTAGAAAACTAACTAGGTTTATAAGTCTAGAACGAGTAGGAGACTAATTAGGTTTATAAGTCTAGAAAGAGTAGGACACTAACTAGGTTTATAACGAAGAGAGGAATGAGACATTGTTTCTATAGAGTAGGGTATAGAATCGTGGTTAATAAAGGTCAGTTATAGTTTAGAATGAGTAGGGGACTAACTAAATTTATAACGTAGAGAGAAAGAGCTATAGTTTAGAACGAGAAGAAGACTACCTAGGTTTATAACGGAGAGAGGAATGAGACATTGTTTCTGTAGAGTAGGATATAGAATCGTGATTAACAAAAGAAAAAATTAGGTATTTGGGATTTGAATACACTAAAAATGTTACAAAGATTAAATAAACACAATAAGCATGATTACAGGTTTAACGGTTTTAATAGATTGTAAATTACAAATCTTGAAATATGGCATCAAATTTTTAATAACTTTAAAAATATTTAAATATTATTATTCTTGCCAAAAACATATATTAATATTTTTAATTAAATATAAAGAATTATTTTAGTCATTTAGTTAATTAACAAAATCCGTGCATGGCACGGGTCCATTAACACTAGTAATGTAAATTACAAATCTTGAAATATGGCATCAAATTTTTAATAACTTTAAAAATATTTAAATATTATTATTCTTGCCAAAAACATATATTAATATTTTTAATTAAATATAAAGAATTATTTTAGTCATTTAGTTAATTAACAAAATCCGTGCATGGCACGGGTCCATTAACACTAGTAACAGATATGAATAAGAACATAATAAAAAATAGTTTAGATAAAACTGAAACAACATTAAATATAAGCCAAACGTCATACGTACCATATAACTAGATTTTCACCCGTGCATTTTTTTTTTAATTTATTTTATATGGTTTAGAAAAAAATTAATATGTAGAAATATTTTTGTTTTTTTTTTTAATTTATTTTATATGGTTTAGAAAAAAATTAATATGTAGAAATATTTTTGTTTTGTTTTTTACATATCTTTTACATTATATATTATTAAAAACTAAAAACAACAGTAGAAATAAAACCGAAAAATCATCAAAACACACGAGATTTTGAGTTTCGCGTGTCTACAATTTCAACGCCAAAGGATCTTGAGATCTTGATTTCGCGTGTCTACAATTTCAACGCCAAAGGATCTTGAGGGTGAAAGGTATTAAGCAGGCGTAAGTGATTTAAAATTAAGTGCGTGGTAACCAATATCCCACCAAAACTCTATCACACGTCCTGTCTCGTAACCTTTTCTACGGAGAATCGTATCCCATCCATGGAATTGGAAATTTCCATTTTCATCTCTTTTTAAAGTAAGAGTTGTTACATTTTTAGTGTCATTATCGAAAAAATCGACAAGCACTTTGGAGCCGAATTTTGGGTTCACAGGTAATATATTCATCTCTACCTCCTCCTTTGGAAAAGTGATTATGTTGGAAGAGTCAGATGGTGTCAACGTTAAGAAGATCTTCCATGGCCTGGTAGCGTTAGACGAAGAAGCCATTTATGAATAATTGTGTATCAAAATTTTAATGTTCTTGAATCAAGTCTGGTGAGATTTTATGATTTAAGTTTGTATTATTTATAGGGAAATTCATGGTAATATTTGGTAAAACAACAATTGTTAATTAACAATATTTGGTAAGAAATCTCATGAAAAGATAAGTTTCAACATTTTTAAAAATATTATCTTCATCTAAATATTATTTTCCTAGTTTAGTAATGAAAGTTAAAATTTTATAAAGAATTATATATTGTTGTTATCATAGATATTTTTTTTTCTAATTTATTAATCCAAAATATTAAACTAGAAAAATAACTTCTTACCTATTAGATTCTTAAGTTTTCTAATTTCAATAATCCAATTTTAGTTTTTAAATGCTAAATTATTAGTTTAATAGAAAACTCATATTTTGAAATATGTTAATTTCCTCATATAAAGATATATATAAATATATATGTACATATTTATGTCAATCTCCTTATTTATTAATAAAATTTTAAATTAGAAAATTAAGGATATAAGATGAAATTAATTGTCTAATTCAGATTAGACTAATAAATTAAGAAATTAATAATTAAGATAATAACAATATATTTCAGCCCAAAAAAAAAAGATAATAACAATATTTTTAAAATGAGAAAGCTTAATCCTAAATACAAGATATTAAAAAGCATTTATCCAATTTATGCATATTTATATGGCACATGTATATGATATGAAGATTTTTTTTTTAATAATTTTTATTTTTATTTTAACCTATAGATATCTCATATGTAAGAACTTCAAGATTTATGATAAGTATAATAATTAAATGTTGTTGATTTGACGAATCAACCCTACCTGATTCATTACAATTAATATCGTTATATTATCTTCATAGTTCATAATGGAACTTAATTTTTTTTGGTCAACCACGAAAATTAGATTAAGCTTTAATTGTTTACACCACTACTTCTCTACCTACCAGAGGGGAAATTAAATGATGTTTCGCTATTGAATCTGAAAGATAATTTTCCGATCTCGGAATGAAATTAAAAGAGATTTCTTTAAACTTCTGCTTCAAATGTTCTATGTCACTCATCACTCCCAGCAGATGTCGATTCTTCTCCGTCGCATTGATTGAATTGATTAGGTTCTTTGCATCGGCGAAGATCTGTAATCTGAAAATTCCTTTTGCAATTGCCGCTTTCAAGCCTATTAGGATGCCTTGTGCTTCAGCCATAATCGGCGACATGATATGGGTAATTGGTTCTCCTCCCGAATCTATTTATCGACCTTCTTGGTTTCGAATCTCCCATCCCACACCAGCTCTAAATTCGCTTTGTTTCCAGGCCCCATCTGTGTATAGTTGACACGCATTATTTACATATCTTTTACATTATATATTATTAATTAAACAAAATTTTATACCTTATAAAAATTAATCTATATATATTGTAAAAGATATATATATATATATATATAAAATTTCTACATATTATTATAATTTTGATAAATACAAATTAAATCATCTTTTGATGTTTAACAGTATTCTCAAGTAATAAGCAGCTTCTAGGGCACGAGGAACAAAATTGATTTTCCCAATAGCAAAACCTCTTTCTATAGGGGAAATAATTTTTTTTTTACTATTCCACATAAACAAACATAAACAAATTAGGTATTTCTTCATATGATAATTTCGTTGAATCTGGAAATACCTTTTGTTTTTCTTACATATACTGGTTGTGTGGTATTCTGTACTTTTGGTTTTAAATCAAACCAAGACAGAAACTGTGTAGCGTCATCAGACAATCGATCAATAACACTTTCTGTTGTTCTCCTTCTTTGTAATAATCGGTTGTTTACCTTTTTCATGGAGAATAAGTTTAACGATAGGTGTTGTTCGATGATGTATGGAAAATTGTAATATTTGAAAAAACGGATGGATCCAAAAACAACAAGAGACAGAATTTTCCCTAAACCTTTTACCGGTTTTTCCTCTTTATTAGAACAAAAAGCAAAGACGATACAC
>CM071718.1:3245314-3258843 GCA_036630335.1 Physaria fendleri | reverse complement strand
CTTGACACGTGGCGCAATCCTGAATTTTATCAAGTTTGAAACCCAACTTTATATAATAAGATTTTTGTTTTGAAGGTTTGCTAAGATTATACCGTGCTTGCTTCTAATATCAACGTTGAGAATGAGAGCGTTCTCCTATGAATGATAAAATGAATGTTTCTACTGGTATCATTTTGAAATCCATATTATGCATCACATGGACTTTTTTTTTTGGTAGAAGATGCATCACGATGAACTAATATCTAAAATAATTAGTTAACTGTTTTCAACGATTACTATTTTTCATAGATTCAAAAACAAAAAAGCCCTTTAAAACAATAAATCATCGGGAAAACAACTCATTTATCCACAAAATATTGTTATATCATAATATTTTCCCACGAACCTATTTCTACATCCCCTTGAAATCAAAGTTGCATACTTATTTGTCCATCAAAATGATATTCAAACTTTCAATTCCGTGGGCTAGTAAGTCTGCAACTTTCATTTCATGGGCAAATAACTTTGCAACTTTCATCCCAAGGACGAATAAGTCTACAACTTTGATTTCATGGGGATATAGAAAAGGGAAATAGTTGGTGGAAAAATATTATGATATGACAATAGTTCGTGGTTAAATACGTTGTCTTCCCTAAATCATCTCTACCAGAATTTTCTTCTGGAAAAATCTATTAGAAGTTGAAATTGTGGAATTTGAATATTGAGTGAGAGAAAGAGTTCTATAGTTTTTTGGGATATAAATAATGTTGTTTCAAAAGAAATCAACAAACATTTAAGCAAAAAAAAAGGGCAAAATTTTGTAGCAAATTGGTCTGAAACCTAAGAAGAGATATAAACTTGCATCTCAATAACAATCCTTGGATGTATCCAATGGTCTGAGATCTCTATGTTATCTTTTTTAATTCTGTTTGATGGATCAAACTGTTTTGTTAATATAATGTTCACACTAAATGAAACTCTTTATTATTATTTGGAAGATCCTTAAGATGTATCTTTGGGTTGTTTTTTCCAATAAACGTTGGTTACATATTTACACTGTAACTGATTTATGGATGAGTGTTTTTGGAGTAGTCAAAACGAATCTGGGTCTTTAGAATTACAAAGGAGTAGCCGGAACACATATTATACTTTTTGACGGGAGAACGACAAAAACATACCTGGACAATGGTCAAATAGGGAAATTCCTGCATGAACAACATACATGTGTAACTACATACCCAAACAATCGATCCAAACAATCGATCCGTCAAGTTCCTCATACATGTACATGAATTCTGTTGGGATATAGATGTGGTAAATGGTAAATCTTTTATTTTTTATTTTTTTTTTGGTCGGCAAGTAAATCTATTAATTAATAGGAATTTTACATATTGTTAGGAGTTTTACTTTGATCCAAAAAAAACACCAAAGGAAAACAGTTATCGAATTACGAATACTCAAAACGAGATCATTCCCATCGGAACCATTTTTGGAGAAGCTTGGAAAAGGATTTGCTACGCCGATGGGCTAGAATTGTGTCCTTCACAGTTCTATCAATCTGCTTAAAGAGGAAGTCACCTTTTAGGAAAGGTTTGTCATGGAGCTTTGCATTTCTTGTTTGCCACAACTTGTACACAGTCATCTGTATCACCATCATCTTCAATGTCCGTGAGGTGTATGGACATAGCCTTAGTCCATGGCAGAATAATCCCATTTACCTGTAATGTGGACCAAGTGTAAGAGGTAGAGAAAAATCTGTTGTACCATTTCTAGTCCAGCTCCAGCATTTGGGTCTCGTGGGTGATGCTTTAACACAATCTCCATTAGATGTTTTACTCTGAGGTCTCTGACATGAGTTCTCAACCGACTGTTTAGCCATAAGCCCCTTTGAGCTGCGTCGGCAACAGTTGCCTGCTTAATTTAATATCCCCAATCTTTGTATTGCACATTGCCCTCCAATTTCACTAAGAGTTACATCATTTTTCCATTTATCGTACCAGAAGCTTGTATTGTTTCCATTTCATAATTTTAAAGTTTTAAGTAAAACGGTATCGCTATGGCTATTTAACGAACTGATGACGGATTAATGGATTAATACGTTAGTTTGACTCGGTTTAACGGGTCAACAAAATTATATCACAACAGAACTCATGTACATGTATGACAGACTTGACTGATCGACTGTTTGGATGTGTAATTACACATGTATGTTATTCATGCATTTATTTTTCTTTTTGACCATTGTCCAAGTATCTTTTTGCCGTTCTCCCTCGCTTGTGTTTCTTGGCAGCTATTTGGCATTGGGTATATTGGGATCTATATATCAACTTTTTAAACCTCGCTTGTGTTTCTTGGCAGCTATTTGGCATTGGGTATATTGGGATCTATATATCAACTTTTTAAAGTAGAAAAAATTACCTGCAGTACCATTTAAAAAAGGAATCTTTGCTCAGTGCCATTTGTGAATCCTTCATTGTCATTTTATTTGAAATTATTAAAGTATCAAAAATATTCTCCGTCCACGTGTCATGTCTGCATTGGAGACAGACTGCATTGAAAACAAAAACATATTGTTCTCATCTTTTTTATGTCTCTTCCTAAAAAGTCTAACTTTTCTCATCTTTTTCTCTCTCCATCTTCAGATTCTGTGGTGATAATAATGGGACGGTGGTGGACAGTGGTGATGGTGTGGACAGTGGTGATGGTGGTGTTGACGGTGGTGACCGGTGGTGCTGGTGGTGTTGACGGTGGTCAGTGGTGCTGGTGTGGACGGTGGTGCTGGTGGTGTTAGGGACGGCGGTGGTGGACAGTGGTGATGGTGTCGTGTTGGGGTGGACAGTGGTACTGGCATAGACGAAAGATTGTGAGGAGAGAGAAATAATAATTTTGTGTGTCATCCTAGATTCCACACATATATAAGGAGGAAAAAAATTCAAAATAGATGGCAGATGAAAAAAATGGCATATTTGGAAACCTTAAAAATAATGGCATTCTAGGAAATGTTTCCTTTAAAGTATTATATAAAGGAATTTTTTGTTTTTTTTCTTTGCAAAAAATATGGGGTTTAATATAATTATTAATATATAAAATATTATATTTAATTTTCTTAAACATTTATGAAAAAACAAAAGATTGAACGTTAAACTCAAAATTACAGAGAATAAAATAGAGAAATTGGTATGTAAAATATATAAAATTTTTGATATCCGATAAAAAATCCAAAATATCAAAATCGAACCAATTTATATCAATAATTAAACAATACATTTTTCAAATCCGAATACGAACCAATTTATATCAATAATTAAACAATACATTTTTCAAATCCGAATAACCGAATCCGAATCATGTTTCAAATTCGCACTATCCAAATATATAAAAATATAACAAAATGGAGATTTGAATACATTTGGATAAAATATCACCAATATATTTTTTTTTTTAAAAAAGGAATATTTTTGACTACATTGGATTTTTCCGAATAGTTCATATTGGTTCGGCAAACTTGAATAGTTCGTATATTTTCTAGCTTTCAGGTGTCGCTCTCATTTTTGGATTAGTAGAGATTTATATTTAATAGAATATTACCTCAACCCAAATGGAACTAATCTGAATCCGATAAAAATCTTAAAATATCAAGTGATAATGTTTATCGCACATCAAAAATACTCAAAACCCAAAATATCTGATTCAAAATTGATCTGAATCCCAAAAAGCTGACCCCTAATTATAAATATCGTTTAAAAATAAAAGTTTAATTAAGATATTAAAAAAAAAAAAAATGAGCAACATAATCAAAAATTTCAGATAATTTAATGATTCAAGTTATTATAAATAAAATGGTTAATTACTAAATAATGAAGTCTAATTTATAAAATCTTTTGAAAATTTTGAAATTTTAGATATTTTTACAATATAAATTAATGAAAATTTACACAGATTTTTAAGTATAATTAATAGTAAGATTCTTCTCAATTTCTTAGAATCTGAAATTCTGAAACGAACAACTCGATGATTGAGTTCAAAGAAGAAAACCAAAATTTGTAGGAAAATTCAACAGCATTGATGTAGTAGTAGAAGAAGTGATAATGTAGGAAGATGGCTTTACGAAATTTTAGTAATTTCTCCTGAAACTAAACAAGTCAGTAATCAATTCAAAAAAAAAAACAAGTCAGTAAGAAATGAGAGAGATCGATCCACTCGCTGTAAGTTTCTTCTCCAACGATTTGTTCATCGCCGATTTCTCTTCAAGAATCATCTTCAATTCATCGATCTTCGATTGTTTTTCTGTAATATCAAATTCGAGTTTCTTAATCGTGATTTCGTAAGTCCTCATCAAACTCTGTTGTTCCTGGATCTCAGCGAGCATAATCGTTACTTGCGGAGACAGATTCAGTTCCTTCCTCAAAAAACAACGTTTAAGCTCAGATAATACTCTAAGTTCATCAACCACCGCCGTATCCGCCGCTTGAATAGCATCATTATTATACGGACGTTGAGCCATCTGAAGCTCAGCGTAAGCAGCTTTAATGGAAGTAGTACTAGCAAAGATCTTCGCAACCACCGCTTCGAAAACAGCTCTACGACGTTCTCTCACTTTGACACCACCACTTCTGCTACTCGAAGTACTCTTCATATCGAAAACGGAGTCTCCATCGTCGTCTTCATCGTCAAAATTTGGATTATGTGACTTTAACATACAGATTCCGATTCCATTGTTGGAGGAAACCTTCGTCGACGTTGTTCTCAGGTTACATACTTTCTGGAATGTTCTCGCGAGCTTACCTTTTCTTCTGATAGATGGATTCTTCTTCAATATTTCCATTGAAACAGAGATTAAGATTCTGAAAGAGAAAAAGAAAAAGAAAATCAGTTTTTTTTTTTTTATGACAGAGAAAGAAACAAAAACCTGACAGGACGAGAGAAGAAGTTTTTGAGTTTGATACAGCAAAGAGACAATAAAAGAGTGACTTCGAATTATTAGAAGAAAAAAGAGGCAAAGCGTGAAAGCGTGGGAAAGCTGATACAAGAAAAATATATATTATTTTCTTTATCTTTTGTATATATTTTTATAACATAATGTTTTATAGAATGCTTTTGTATTAATTTAAAGAATATGGTTGAATAGTAGTATGACATTTAAATTGAATAGTAACATTCATGTAAAAGTGTGAGTCAGCTTCTTTGAGACGATTTAAAATTGTAGTAGTCGGGTAGAGTTTTGTCGGAGGTTAATTATGAGCACTTATACGTAATTTTATGAGCACTTATACGTAATTATGTCAAGATAGTTTTATATTCTCTCTAGATAAGGTACACCTTTAGTTAGTATGAGCACTTATACGTAATTATGTCAAGATAGTTTTATATTCTCTCTAGATAAGGTACACCTTTAGTTAGTACATTGTCGTGATATTTGTCAGCTACGTACAATAAAACGGTAAGAGAATTGGTAGCTTGATTTGTATGATTAACTTACCAGTATGATAATTAGTATATCTTGACAGTTAAGAAATACTAATCGATGTCGCTTGTAAAATTGGGTGATTTTAACCTATAGTTTTTTAATTTTACAACGATAGTTAAAAGTATAAAGCATAATTAAGTAGACTGTTGTACATCAGATGAGTTGGAAATTTACTCCTCCAATAAGAAATCCTTCAGAACGAGATCTAAGTAAGATTGGCTCTCCAAGAGTCTTGTAGGGTATTTGTCTAGATTCTGTGGATTGTCATTTTCAGTGTGGCCTGGTTCGCGCTTTTCTTCTTCTTCTTCTTCTTCATTGTACTGCTTTTTCTGTTTCGCTTAAGTTGCAGCATCTTAGTCTACATTCTCTCCAATTAGCTCTGAAGCCAGATTCGAATGAAGCGATCCGAATCGACCTATTTGAATGTTTGGAGATGAATCCCTAGATATATTCTCAAACTCTGGATGTTGAATTTATCTTATGTTTCAAACTTTGTAGGGTTGTAATCTTTATTTTTTGTTATCCTAATATATCACATAAAAAATGATGTTCAAGATGTAGTAATAGTTTGACTAGCCGTAGATCAATAAGTGGGTGGGTCCAAAAATGTTTAAAACTCGTGAAGACAAGTAATCTTAGAACATGATGATATTTGCCTTTTAAGTTTAATAAAAATGAAGTGTTCACAGTGTCATTCCAAGAAAAGTTTAAGGTTGCGCTACGGAGAAGAGAAGACCTCATCATTGTTCACCCTTATCTTTTTTTCAAAGTTACCGGCCGACTTAAAGTTTTTTTTTCTTTTTTTCTTTTTTTTATTTATATACTTGTTTTGTTCTACTCGTTATTATTATTATTATTTTATTTTTTTGTCAAACTTATACTCGTTATTTATTGTTTATTGTTATTATCATTTCTGTAATTCTCTTACAGGTGATATAAGAAAATCTGTGGATTTTACCCTGTCAATATATATATTTTTTTTCTTTTTGTGCAGATTATCCACCATTTAAGAACTCAACTCTTTTAAATCCCCATATAAATATTTTGTATGCGATCCCGTTATTTTTCCAAAAAAAGTATTTTGTAAAAGTAACTTAGAAATAATATATATATATATGTGATAGATGTGGAACGTGAGGAATTCATTTAGGAAATTCGTTTACGAATCTTCAGATTTTGTATCCTACAAAAAAGAATTTTGGTGAGGCATTATTTTTTTGGACATGCAAAATAGCCAAATAGGATTGTATATAAAATGTTAATTGAAATAGAAACAACTTTAAATTTGTTTATTTGCCGAGAAATTATTACCAAAAGTCCATAAAATTAAAAAAGTAGTCCGAGTACCCACACGTTTAATAAAATTTGTGTTGGTATTCGTCCTCGTGGAAGTATGATTGGAGGAAATCTGCTTAGTGTAAGTCTGAAAAATGGTAATATGCGCCGTGAAAGTCTGTTCAACGTAAGTCTGGGTATAGGAAGTCTCCTACTAGTCGAAAGTCTGGAAAGTCTGTTCAACGTAAGTCTGGGTATAGGAAGTCTCCTACTAGTCGTAGTCTGCGCAACTTAGTAAGTATGCCTAGTAAAGTGGGAGGTGAAACAAAAGATGAGCCATATAATTATCCATGAGATTCTTATTTAGTTTTAGGGTACCGAGATTCATATATACATGTCTTTTAACCTAGTTGTTGTATAGGCAAGCAGACAAGAGTGAGAGAACAACGTGAATAGAGAGATCTAAAAGAGAAGAAGGACAGTTCTGCTACGTTATGTTGTTGGTGACGCTTGGATACTCAACGAGCTCTAATCTTGCTGATTTTTTGGAGGGTAGTTTCGTGACTCTGTGGTCTTCTGATTCAATGGTGGGATTAAGTTTCAACAGTTGGTTTTGAAAATATTTGGGGTTTAGCGTGGTTGTTTGTGACTGTTAAGTTGTATAGTTTTTAGCATAGTCTGGTGGAATGCTTGGGAAATCCCACGTTGAATTCTCCTCGGTTTGAACTGAAATTTTGCATGGGTGTTCTTGACTCGTTTTTCTAGGGTTTGTACAGTGGAGATCTTATTTGGTGACCGAAATTCTAGTGAACCTAGAGTCGTTTGAGACTGCAATATCTTAAGCTCTTGTTGTAACATTTGTGTTGAAGATTGAGTCTCTTGATTTGTTCTACATGAACATGGAGAACGTGGTTGTAACTCAAATACATTGATCATAGTGAAGTTTGAGTGTACTATGGTCCTGTTGTTTTACTTCTTTTTCTGAGGAGGTTTCCACGTTAAAAAATTGGGGGTTTCAGATACTTGCTATTTGTGGTATCGTCAAAATATTTTTTCACAAGTTCACAAAAAGTTAGGAAAACATTATTTCCGCTGCGAAGTTGTTTTCCATCAATTTATTGATCGAATACCATAATTTGTGGTCCAAATTATGGACTGACCACAAGAATAATGAACCCAATACCAAATTTGTGGATCAGGGTAAAATTTTGATTTTTTACACATGCAACATAACATTAAAATAGCATAATCCAAACAAATGGGTCTCATTGACAGATTTTGAAATTGGCTTCATGAGTTTGGCTAAGTAATAATACCTTTATGTAAACCTAGACAGAATGACAGAGTCATATTACTACTAGACCCATAAATTATGGAACAAAACACAAAACATATTACTACTAGACCCATAAATTATGGAACAAAACACAAAATCTAAATGAGACCCCATCATAAAGACATATTGTTTTACCAAGCATTGCAATCTTGATCCACCTATACATTGCATGAATATTGCCCACACCAGATTTGACATATCAGGTCATAACATATATTAGTGATTCGAAATGCAATTTAGGATTTTTGTTAGAATCTGAAATTCAGAAACGAACAACTCGATGATTGATTCAAAGAAGAAAACCAAAATTTCTGAAACTAAACGAGACAGTAAGAAAGTTAGAAATGGTATTCGACGTTAATACACCAAAACGAAGGGATTATACGGTCTTTTGATAAATCTTTCGATTAATAACAAAAAAATAAAAAATATTGATTTTTTTTTAGGAAATGTATTTGTTTTTGAATTTGGTCCGAAGAAGTGTAGGGTTTTAAAAGGGTTTCTCCTCCTCTTCTTCTTCTCCTCCCCTCCGTCGTAAATATAGGCGGCGGCAATCAAAATGCCTAGAGTTATCCCTCAGGAGAATCTCGGTTGCCCACCGATTCGTGCTTTAACCTTTGATTCTCTGGGCTTAATCAAAGGTGCCCCATTTCGCACTCTCTATCTCGATTTATATACAAGTTTTGATTTTTTTTTCTAATAGATGAACTTCAATTTGATGTGCAGTGACTGAAACTCGTGGTCAAGACAGAGGGATTCCGACTGTAGTGAACACATGGGGCAAGATGAATGCATCTAGGAGCGTTCTTGCCGCTTCCATCGATGACCGATTTAGTAATCCGGTAAATTTTGATTCTTTTTATGTTAACCTGAAGTTCTGATTTGATGTCAGGTGTGTGGCTTAGTAATCAGTTTTTGAATTAGCTATTTGTGAACTTCTGAATCTTGGTCCTGGAGATAATTATGGTAATCGTGAGTCAAATTTGAGGTTTCCATTGTATTCCTTGTTCTATTCGGACAGTAGTTTGAGTTTATTGTTTTGCTTGGTATTCTGGAACATGAGTTTTGGCTTTGTTTAGTAACTATTGATGTTCGGATTCGTGCTTTAACCTTTGATTCTCTCGGCTTAATCAAAGGTGCCCCACTTCGCACTCTCTATCTCGATATGTATACAAGTTCTGATTTTTTCTAATAGATGAATTTCAATTTGATGTGCAGTGACTGAAACTCGTGGTCAAGACAGAGGGATTCCGACTGTAGTGAACACATGGGGCAAGATGAATGCATCTAGGAGCGTTCTTGCCGCTTCCATCGATGACCGATTCAGTAATCCGGTAAATTTTGATTCTTTTTATGTTAACCTGAAGTTCTGATTTGATGTCAGGTGTGTGGCTTAGTAATCAGTTTTTGAATTAGCTATTTGTGAACCTCTGAATCTTGGTCCTGGAGATAATTATGGTAATCCTGAGTCAAATTTGAGGTTTCCATTGTATTCCCTGTTCTATTCAGATAGTAGTTTGAGTATATTGCTTTGCTTGGTATTCTGGAACATGAGTTTTGGCTTTGTTTAGTAACTATTGATGTTCGGTTGCCAGATGTCATGTTCTCCTTCTCATCTGGTACTACTAGTCTACTACTATATGCTCTCTTGAGTTATGGTTGATCAGTACTTCTGTAAAAGCATGTAGGATTTGTTGAATGGATTAGCAAATTTTGAATTTTCATGCCTTGGTGAAGTCTACTGTGAAATCCAATGGATAGAGCTTCTTAAACCGTGTTTTCCTCTTCATTTTTTTTCGTTTTTGCGCTAACAAATGATAAACACAGTTAATGTTTTCCCTTCCAATTGCAGCTTTTGGCTTTTTTTTTCGTTTTTGCGCTAACAAATGATAAACACAGTTAATGTTTTCCCTTCCAATTGCAGCTTTTGGCTGTTGCAAGGAAAGATGGCAGTGTAAGCTTTCCTTACTTTAAGATGTGTCTATTTGTTTAATATATATATCTTCATAAGTCTAGCTAACGTATATTTATAATTGAAAACACTGAAACAGTTTCTTAAAAAATTTCTGTGATTTATGTTTTATATGTTGTGTTGAATTGAAAACACTGAAACAGTTTCTTAAAAAATTTCTGTGATTTATGTTTTATATGTTGTGTTGCCATTGATGTTTCTTGACAAAAATTGGTGTTATTAGATCTTGCAAGTTGCTTACATGCACAAACACAGGAGATGTGAGCCTCAGATCAGTTAAATTTTCTGATGCCCATGATGATTCCACGGATGATGCTTCTTCTAAAACTTGGAAAGCATGTGGCTCTGGTGAAATATTGGTTGGTAAAGTTGATGGGGGGGAAAACTTCAGCTTATTTGGAGGGTTAGTAGTTAAGAACTGAATCAATTTGCTTATATTTGTTGAAAAACTTCAGCTTATTTGGAGGGTTAGTAGTTAAGAACTGAATCAATTTGCTTATATTTGTTGATCATCTTGTTATATCTCTGGTTTTGGATGTTACCATACTGAATGATTTTTGATACAGGAAACGGGTTGAGGCCAATATATGGGATCTTGAACAATGTACCAAGATCTGGACCGCCAAATCCGTAAGTTTCTTTGTCTTCTTTTATCTCTTTGAAAGCTTCTGAGTTTCTTTGACGAACTAACTAAGCATTTGCACATTCTTCCCTCAATCTCTGTTTGGCGCAGCCTCCCAAGGACAATCTCGGAATCTTCACGCCCACCTGGTTCACTTGTGCTACGTTCTTGGGAAATGATGATCACCGTAAATTTGTCACAGGCACCAAGTATCACCAGGTTAAAAACTTGTAGGTTTTTTTTTTTTGGTGAAATAGAGTCTTACATATTCATGATTGTTTGCTTGCAGGTGTTCTTGAAGCAGCATCTTACAGGTCTCGTATTCGACACAGGCTTTACTGGAGAAGGTTTGTTGAACAAATCGCATTTATTTCTTCTGTGTTCCCTTGTTATTGTATTTGTAAGATGGTTGGTTTTATGGTTGAAGTAGAGACAGTTGTAGCAAACACTCTCGTTGAGGCTGAAACAGAGGAGAAGATGACGATCATGGACCAGGAGGAAGGCGACGATGAAACAGAGAAAGCTCCTTCGAAAAGAAAGAAGTCAAAGAAAGAGAAACGCATTAGGGAAGAAAACGATGATGGGGAGAATGAAGATGGGACAGAGAAGGCTCCTGTCAAAACAAAGAAGTCGAAGAAAGAGAAACGCAGTAAAGAAAATGTCTCTAACGGTGTAGAGAAAGACGAGCTAAGAAGCAAGATGTCGCAAGAGAAGAAGAAGAAAACCAAGATATTGAAACACAATCAAGAAGACTAGTTTTCGATTTTTGAACACATCCTGTTACCTTTTAGTTTAAATTTGATTTGATCTGAGCTACAGTTTTGAACAAACACTGATACTAAATAGAAACAGAGTGTACTGCCTCCAAGTAGATAGAAAAAGCCCAGAATACCTGAAACGGTTTCGATTTCACAGAATTAGCATATTGCTCTGCAATTCTGGTTATCAACACAGACAAGTTACACTGCTGCAAAACTACTTAAAATACGGTTCAGAGTGAAGACAGTTAAAAAAATAAAAGTTTCACCAGAAGCATATATTGGACAAATACAAATGAAGGAAGCAAGGGTGAACGAATGAACTAAGAAGATCACACAACATATACATGGGAGATGTTTTAATGCCAGTTAACAACTAACCAATGCTTAAAGCTAAATATTTCTCACATTTATTTGTTTTTCCTACTCTCTGCCAACTAAAAATACGAAAGTATGGGAGATTCATAAATACCTCTTGGAATGTGAATTTTTCATTCAGGACAAGTGCCAAAAGAAAACATGCTAACACAATATATTGATGACGAAATGTGTCCAGATCTTTATCATATGATCTCCGTACAACTGGATGCCTACGCATACACCAAACGATAGCCAAAGAGCTGGAGATGAAGACAATCTTCATAACAGTGTTGTACAGAGATACATAATCCGTAATAACAGTGTTGTACAGAGATACATAATCCGTAAACAGATCCAAGTAGCGTGTCAAGAACACAAGTGCATATAGCTCTTGAGTCTTGAGAGAGATACCTAGCCAACAAATCCAAAAGTCAAGAGAAACAAATGTGTGAGAAAATCATGAGCAGAACGAGCTTTTTCCACTTCTGTATGAAAATTTCTCTACTGCATTTTTCCATTGAACCTACTGTAAGTATGCAAAAGATCTCTATCGTTTAGAAACTCCTTGGTATTTTCAGTTTCTAAGATTGGGAGATTTCACAACTAGTTTGACTTGAAATTTCAAATCTACCATTCCGGATTCGCCTCAAAATCGATCATAAAGCCTCAATAAGATATGCATATGGAAGCTACGGAGACGGAAAGAAAAACGGTCCAAGCAAATGCAATTTGTGTCGAGGAGCTCATCTTCAAAATAAACAGTACATTTCAGGGAAAAGAGAACTAACCAGCGCATGATTTCGTCGCGTAAATTTTCAGAAGTAGGATTAAGATACTGATCAAGTGAGTCATATCACCAGCAAATCTAAAGATATTCATGGTTGACCACAAAATGCCAAAACCTCGACAAAATTCCACAAATTTCCAGGAAAAGAGAAAACGAAATCGAATGAATTTTCTCTCTTCAGATCGAAGAGAGGAGGGAGAGGTTGCACGTTTTGGGTTTTTGTTTTTTTTGCAGAAACTCGTTTCAGAGGAGACGATGACGTGGCAATTCAGGTGGAAGAGAAAGATGATGTGAGAGGTGGTAACTCGTTTCAGAGGAGACGATGACGTGGCAATTCAGGTGGAAGAGAAAGATGATGTGAGAGGTGGTGTCATCGTGTACGCCGCGACCTATGGTAAAGTAAAGTTCGCCAGCTTTAAGTGGGCCCAATAGATAGGAACACGTGTCATCAAAATTACTGATGTGGCTGCTGACTCTTGTCGAACTATGGCAAAAGTTCAAACATTTGACAATGATTAAAAAGTTTTGAAGATGCATTGATGAGATCAGAGTTTTTGCTTGTTTCCCTAAGTTAACAGAGGAGACATCTTGTCGAACTATGGCAAAAGTTCAAACATTTGACAATGATTAAAAAGTTTTGAAGATGCATTGATGAGATCAGAGTTTTTGCTTGTTTCCCTAAGTTAACAGAGGAGACAAAAGATGATATGATATGTTATGATGATATACTACATTCAGAACAGATTCATACTTCTTCCTCTTCAGACTCGCCACACACACGTCTATGATCGAAAGAAGCTTCTGAAAAAACCACTCTCTTTCTTTATTTAGTAAGAGTTTTGCCAGAGCTGCTGGTTTTGATTCGTTGGTTGACCAGCCTGAGACCCAGCACCATCCCTAGGGTTTTGCTGCTGGCGTTCGAGTGACATTTCAGTTTGGGACTGATAGAAGTTTGGGTATCCATGAGATCCGT
>CM071718.1:3232827-3245275 GCA_036630335.1 Physaria fendleri | reverse complement strand
GCATAAAGAGAAAGTACCTGCTGTTGATGTTGTTGCTGCTGCTGCTGAAGTGCCAGTAAATGGTTACTCTCTTTGTATTGAGAATTAAGAACATCATCATATCCGAGTGTTGTACTGGTAGGAGCAGACTGTTGGTTATGAGGGAAGTTTCCGACGGATCCAACATTGGGTGAGTTTCCAAAACCATAAGCAGAGGCAGGCGCAGTTGCTGACTGAGGCAAATTACCAGCAGTGACACTGGCTTTGTACTGTGGAAGCAATGCAGCTAGTTGCTGATGGTATAAGCTGTTACCAGCAAAGGTTTGCTGGAATGCGGGTTGCATGTATGGATAGTTCTGATGCATTAGAGGATAACCCATCATGCTTGCATAAGCGTTAGAGGCAATGTGGGTTGAGAGTAGGGATGCATTGGAAGCTGTTGAGGAAGAGCTGGTCCAGTAGCAATATTAGCACTGGGTAAGGTTTGGTGGCTTGATTGTGCTGCTGAAATTCCACTTGCCTCGGAGAGCCTGCAATGTAAAAGAGTATAAATCAAATTCATACCAATCTCTCTTGTAATATAAAGAGATTGCACTAGTCTTCCCGGGAAAAAGTGATATAACAAAATATCCTTCAAGATCTAACTTGAGCCAATAAGCAGGTTAAAGCCAAATCGAAGAATCTCGAAAATCAGTTTTTGAATCTAAAGAAACTACTGCCTCTGACATCTAAAGAAACTACTGCCTCTGACTAAGTAAACAAAACAGAACCCATGTGACAACTAACAAGGCATTACTACTCCCGAGTAAAAACTACCCAAGACAGAGAAATATGTCAGCCTCGTGTTTCTCAAAGGGAAAAGGGAAAGGGATTAAAGAAATATGTCAGCCTCGTGTTTCTCAAAGGGAAAAGGGAAAGGGATTATTTACCTCTGGCATGCTTTGGCCACCAAGTGATGAAGCATTGTTGCTATTTCTTGACTGCATAGATTGTGCAACTGAGAAAGGTGAATACTGGAACTCAAGTTCCCTCGCATTTTGTGCTGTTTGTGCCAATAAAGTGCTGGGAACTGAGTGTGTGTACCCCTGCTGAGACAAAAACGAACAAGAGCCAATGTTAATATCATGACTATCACTTCAGAGATCACAAAGTACTATTTCAGCAAAAATATGAACAGCCTGAATGCATTGTTTAAAAAGCAAAACAGGTTTCTCTTAGAAGCTATCACAAATAACTAGGAATTTCAAAACCTCTGAAATTTGGTTCTGACATGAATACTATAGCACATGTAGCTTACCATCACATTTGAAATTGAAGCAAGATTCTGCATCTGATTCTGTGCATTTGTCTGTGAGGCATCATATGCAGCATTCATCTGCTGCTGCTTAGCATGTTCATATGCAAACCCTGGCTCAGACTGGTCAAATGTGTACTGGTGCTCCTGAGCGCCCTCGGACTTTTCTTGCTTCAAAACCTCTGGCCTAGATTCTAAAGAATCATCATAATTTCCGGTGGCAGATGAGTGGACCATATTTCCATTGGCTGTACTTCCAATATGTTCATCTCCATAGAATTCAGTATCTCTGCAAGCAAGCAATATCAACTGGTAAATAAGATATAAATGAATCCCATAATAATTTGGAAAAATAATTTAGTAGTAATGGACTACCTTGCATCTGAATGTTCGATCTGTGGAGCTACATCAGAAGTGTCTTCAACATCGTTGTTCAGAGGCCTTGTTCCAAAACCTCCAAAGCTTCCAAAACTCAATTGCGAGCATTCTTCCGTATGGATTAGCAAATGGTTTGGGATTACAACAGCAGGTCTATCCTCTTCATGTGAAGCTTCTTGATCATTACTATCTATGGTTAGTTGTTGAAAGTTGGCTGAACGAGACAAAACATCATCTTCATCTGAAAAAGGGATAATGATATGGTGAATAATAACCCAATCAAGAGCACCAATAGATCCTCACAAATGATGCTCTAATATATTTTTCTGATGTTGAACAGAGTCAGCTTGCACATGATTGACTCCACGAACTTCAGAAGGTTCATTTTCTGATAAATGTATATTTTCTAACCGGTCCTTTAGGTGTTGATCTCCTCTCTCAGATTGGAACTCAGCTGGACCATTGCATACCTCTGACTCTGCTGGTGCTACTGAAACCGAAGATATACTAGGAGCCACAGGCTTTTCAATAGACGGCCATTCATCTCTAACAGGAACCTGCTGATTTGCACCGACTTCATGCTCCTGAATTTTCTCACGACGCATAGTGACATTCGGCTTTGTAGTCTTGTTCTGTGGTATTCCCATCTTCACAATGTCAGCCATGGACCTCTGGCCTGTGTTCTGTGGTATTCCCATCTTCACAATGTCAGCCATGGACCTCTGGCCTGGAGCTCCAAACCATGCAGTTTGAGGTGCAGAAGTTGACTGTGATGATGAAATTCCATCGCTCGAGGCAACAGATGGCAATTTATTTTCTGTAGCAACAGGAACACTGCAAAAGAAATGCACCGTACATTAGACCCAAAATGGAATTATGGAATCATGTACAAAACATAAATCAAGGAGGAAAAGTCAAAATGAAAAAGCTACAACAATGAAATGCGGAACGAAAAGATTGAAGTCTATATGGAGCACGTTTTCAACTGTAATGCAAGATCTTGAAAACGATGACCATATTTAATCTGACCTCAACATACAACCAGTATGGAAAATATTTCATTGCTTCTAGTCAATAAAACAGAAACTGTACGTGGAAGATGCTCTACTTACTGGCTCAGATCTTTCGTAAACTAAGTATTTGCAATGAAGCCAGTAAACCTAAAGTAAACCTAAACAGTTTAACCCTTCAGTCACAATGTAAGCCAACCACAGTTCTATTTTCATGTAGAACAAGGCCTCGGCACATCTATATAACCTAGGAATTCTGAAACTTTGCTAGAAGGAACCTAGTGATACACAGTAAAATATGAATGATTGATGAATCACACAGAGTTTCAAATGATTTATCCAACTGCATTCAAACTCCCAACTCTCAAAAGAAAAGAGAGCCACCCAGGAGAAAACCTGTTTGGTGTCTGATGGTGGTTCGTCACTCCAGAAGCAGAAGACCAAGAAGCTGTGTGACCCTGGGTTCCACTTTCTTTCTTGTTTGTAGATTTTCCATGTAAGTTTCCAGAATCTGAACAACAAAAGCACATAAGCATGATTCCTACGGCTAAAACAAGATAAATATAATGCATTCAAGAGATCATGGTTTATACCAGTAGAGCTGAACTGGGTAGATCCACCTCGTCCGGTATAACGATCAGAACCACCTCTACAGAACTGAACACCAAAGGCACAAAATAAAATATCATTGGTCCAATTTCCAAAAGAATACTAGTTTTTCAGCATTAACTGACCTCTTTCTTCTTTTCCTTCTTGCTCTTCACCTCATGAAAAGGATCTAAATAGCAAAAAAAACAATTATGAGCATCAGTAATAGACGTAAACTGCAACAAAGACAAGCATTGAACAGGAAACTAAAGATAAACAAATAAGCTATAGAGTTTTGTCACTTTCAAGAGAACACAAAACAAACCAAAAAGAAAAACTTATGGGTGCAGTCGGAATTAAACCCCTTAGTCAAACCTTAATAGAAACCCAACCCTAAGAAATCAGTCAATTTCGGCGAAGAAAACCCTAATTTTCGTCACCCTAAAACCAAAATCAAACATCGAAACACATATCGACGAATTGGGGAAGGGGAAAGGAGGAACCTTGAGAGAGGAGGCGATTAACGGCTTCGTTAGGATCCATATTGCAGTCTTTAAGCATAGCATAGATCTCAGCCTCGGGAGAGTTTACAATTTCCTTGAGACTTTGTACTATTTTTCTAGAGCCAGACGGAATCTCATGAATTCCATTATTGCTCTTCCTCGCTCCGGCACTTCCGACGCCAACCTTGCTGCTCATCTTTATCTTCCTCAAAAGCTCTTCTTCTCTCTTTTCTTCTCTATCTCTTAGATCTGAAGTGAAATCACGGAGCTTTTGTCTTAAGTCGTGACAATTTATATAAAATAATTCTCGAGTCACTTCCTCATAATTATTCTTATTTTTAATAAAAATCCCGGATAACTTTACCAATTTATGCTTAATTAAAAATCTGAATGTGAGAAAACAAAGCATAATGTGTCGGGTTATAAACATCGGCTTCTAATGACATTAATTAGGGTTTCAGCTCAAAATATCCAAAGTCAATGATGTCAACAATGCTTTGTTCCTATCCCCGGACATTTTCGGATTCAACCCGGGTGTGATTTGGTTCTTTTGGATTTTGGATTTTGGGTTTATAGAAATTTCGGAACGAATTTGTTCACCTGGGTTCGGGTCATGTTTGGTATTGATTCTGATAATAAAAAATTACAGTTATTTTACAATATCGTTTTGGCTTTAGTTTTCAAAAACAAAATATCCAACAAATCTAACAAACTGAAAAAAAAAACCCATAAAAAACCAAAAGAATTGAAAAAAATTCGAAAAATAGAATTATCAACTTAAAAAAAAAAAAATCAAATGTAAGAAATATACAATAAAAATAATTAGTTGAATATGATAAAAAAATCTCGAATATTAACCGGAAATAAAAATATCTATTCGAATTCGGCACTTAGGCCATTTGTAACCAAAATATTCAAAAAAAAACAACAAATACCAAATATTAAACATACTAAATTGGTTAAATTTGGTCGTACAAAACTAAATTAAATATATACTTATAATTTGACAAATAAGTAAATAGCAAAATTTGGTTATAAGTCTAAGTATAATATAATATCCCCTATATATTATTTGAGAAGCAAAAACGCTTAGGTGATATATATATACTAGATGATCGTCAATGCAATGTACGAGTTTTATTAATTAATTAAATTAGTTAAATATTTTTTTAATTATAAAATTTATTATTATAAAATTATAAAAAATTTTAATATATTTGCTAAATTTATGTAAAACTTCGATACAAATGGTGTTATTACAAATCAATGATTTGTATGAAAAACTGTAACAATAAAAAAGTTTTATATTTCTGATATACCATATTTAATAATATGTAACAATAAAAAAGTTTTATATTTCTGATATACCATATTTAATAATAATAATATTGTATAGTTTTGTTTCTAACATTAAAAATAATTTTGTTTTACTTATTTTATATTCTTAAGATATCTAGATGTTTAAAGTTTGTGGTGATAATCATTGAAGGAACTAGAAACAAATTTAGACGGGGTCAAAAATAATAAAATATAAACATGTTTATAGAAATATTATATATTTACAATTTGAATTTTTTTAATCAATATTTCATCAAATATTATTTTCTCAATATAATAAAAATATAATTACTACCGATGCAATTTTGTGATTTTTACTATCTTTATTCTAGAAAAATATATTTTTTTGTCAAGTTTTTGTTTCAAGTATTCTAAAAAATATATAAATCAATATTCTATAACCTAAAATAAAGCGATTTAGTGAATATGGAGAAAATGGTTTATTTTGTGATTTTAACTAATTTTAGTTTATTAGAAAAAATGGAAACAAATTTAAAATAAAATTCCACCCAAAAAATAAGTAAAACTTAAGTTAATTAAGTTAATTAACCAGAACTAAAAAAAAATTAGTGGGGTCAATCAATTATAATTAACCAAAACTCAAAAAAATTAGTGGGGTCAATCCCCTTAGTGGCTCCCCTTCTGGTGACAATATTCTTTGTTTGATGGATCAATCCCCTTAGTGGCTCCCCTTCTGGTGACAATATTCTTTGTTTGATGGAGCTTGTTGTTGATCCGGCTTGCTCCATAAGCTTGGACTCTATCATTTTTTGGTAACTCATATTGTAGCTCAGACTCTATCAATCTTATTGTGTTGTCTTACATTTATAATTTTATCATGACCAAAAAAAAAAATTATATAACCAAAAGAAAAGTTAAATAGAATTTTTTTTTGGTTTAGTTTGTTTAATGCTTTCATTAAAATTAGGAAATGTTAATTAATGTTTATGATTTAATGTTAAAATTATTTTCAATTTTTTGTCAAACATGTGTAATGTTAATAATTATCATGTTTAATGATTGTGATATGATATCTCTAATTATCAGGTTTAACCCGTGAAATCTAAAATTTTTTTTTATAGATAAGTTTTGGAAAATGTTATTTTATTAGAAGATGTTAATATATATGAATTTAATGTTGATATTATCTATATATTTAGTTCTAATTGTCAAGATATTAAATTCTAATTTAATGTCAAGATATCTAAAATTTAATGTTGATATTATCTACCATCCGATCACAAATAAGTGTCATTTTACTTGTTTTCACGTATATTAAGAAATTTGTTATTAACATTATTATTTTATTAACTAACTATATTTTATTTCTTTTTTTAACATTATTATTTTATTAACTAACTATATTTTATTTCTTTTTCTTTTATTTATCACTTATATTTATTGAGTTTTATATAAAAAAAAACTCTTAATATTCTACCCATATAACATAATTACTTTGTTACAGTTGGAATAGTTATATTAAAATCCGTGAAACGACACTTATTTTTGGTAAAGCAAAATACTCCAGAACGACACTTATTAGTGATCGGAGAGAGTATATACTATTTAGTTTTCAACTCACTAAAATGTCAATTAGCACGTATCACGATCTCTTTAATTATCATGTTTGACACATGACGTATTTACGTTAATATAACCTTATTACAATTACAAATATAGGGAATATTGTTGAAAATGACATTAAAACTTCTTACCTTCGAAATGTGTGCCATGTACGGAGCTTATAACTCGGTTTGTGCCATTGTTTTATTTTTTTGACAAGACCATTTTATCCTTAGAGCACCTCCATTGGTTAGAAACCTAAAATGAGTTTCTGAAAAAAATAAAAATAATATTATAATCAAACTTAATTATCTAGCCACTCAGAAATTGACAACTGTAAAAACCATCTCTTACAAAAATTCTTAAAGCTTTCAAATAATAACTGTTTCTCAAACTTCTCTCCTGCTTTTTATTTTTTATTAATAAAATTTTTTTAAGAACTTTATGAAGGATATTCCAGATGCCTTTATTGTTTTATTTTCTTGCTTTTCAAATTTAATTTAATTTTTTAAAGTGTAGCAGAAGTGAATAGATATGACACAATGTATTTTTTGAAAAGGAAAGAAAATTGAATAGATACTCAATTTCTATTATGTCTGTGGTTTCGAACCGTCTTTCTTGTGCTTGTTGTTATTACTCCATGTGTGTCTTGTCATTGGTTCCAGGGATGACAACCAAAAACTTTGTCTCGATCGAGTTCGAAGTGTTTTCTTGCTCTACAAGACAGACTAGCTTATTGAATAAACGGTCTGGGTCGTTTAGTATACGACCACTACCTAGGGATGAAGATTATAGTTCCCTCGTTCTGTGGACGACATTATCCAAACGGTTCTTTTTTGTTTCTAGTGAGGAATAACGATTGTATGGACGATTCTGTGCCTCGACAGTCACGAAAAAGTTCTAAAACAATTTGCAGCCAGCCTCTTTTCTGGGAAATAGAAACCTGGTTGTGTCAGTAAGTCGTACGACCTCAGACGTTGAAGACCAAAACGCTGGGGAGGATATTTTCGAAACTTTGGGCAAGGGATGAACCAATGTTTGTCCAAGACCACGGGTTTCTCGGATGGCAACCAAGCACTTTGAATCGGTAGATTTCATTGAACAAATGACAGGCTAGTTCATTGAACAAATGGTATAGGTCGCTTTGTCCAAACTGTGATCGTCTTTGTCTATAGGACGTTCCTAATGCCTCGACAGCCACGAAAAATTTCAAAACAATTCAAAACCCGCCTCTTTTATGGGAAATAGACACATTGTTGTGTCAATTTCTAACCGTACGACCTCAGACGTTGCATAAAACAAAAAAAAACAATTCAAAACCCGCCTCTTTTATGGGAAATAGACACATTGTTGTGTCAATTTCTAACCGTACGACCTCAGACGTTGCATGAAGACAAAAATACTTGGAAGGGTATTTTCGACAAAGACACACTGGTCCGTCTGCAAGCGGACAAAAAAGTTGGTGGAGATATAATGATCATTTTCTTCTTCCGTTGACATGTTGATAGTGACGAATCGGTGAAAGGTTTTTTAATTTATTGATTTACAAATGGCAATAAATTACTCATTTTTCAACAATTTTTTCATAGATATAATTATTGTTTAAATATCTGATTTGAATTTGGACCAAGACTCCAAAGAGTTTGTTTCTAGTTTTCTCGTTTTCGTTCTGGAAAAGCGAAAGATCGTTCCACTTAGTTTCTATATGTTGTAGGCTTTGTAAAAAAAAAAAAAAGGGATATAACTTATCCTCTTGACAGAAAAAAAGATATAACTTATCCAAAGGAGATTTCTTCTCATCCATAACTTAAATATATTCCTGTATTGTCATAAAAAAATCTTGTAATATATCTTAGTGATTAATTTTTGAATTGTCCACATTCCTGTATTATCATTAAAAAATCTTTTAATATATCTTAGTGATTAATTTTTGAATTGTCCATATTCCTGTATTATCATTAAAAAATCTTTTAATATATCTTATTGATTAATTTTTGAATTATCCACATTCCTGTATTATCAGAAAAAAATCTTGTAATATATCTTAGTGATTAATAATTTTTGAATTATCCATAATTAACTCCACTCCATCATTGAATCTTAGCCAAGTGTTTTGGGCTTTATATATTGCCAAATTGAGTAATATAGAAGAAGTCATATATAAAAAAAGGGCATATTTGTCTCCCAACAATCATTTAAACATCCAATCTTTGATGCAGATTATACAAACGTGTGTCGCGTCCTCTCTCAAGAGGATTTTCTCTCAGCCTAGATCACAGCTTTTGATTCGCAGGCAATTTCTCTTCTTCTTTTCTTTAGATTTCAATTTGGTTCTTTTCTTTAGATTTCAATTGGGATTTCTCTCAAAGTAATTCAACTTTGTTCTATATATGCTGATCGTAGATTCATTTTATAATTCTTGGTATTTTGTTTTCAAATTGGTTAGTTTCTGTGTTAGTTTAATGTGAAGTAACAACCTTCGTAAATAAGGGTTTTTAATTGGAGTTTTATCTTTAATGGAGAACTAGATGTGAATTGCTATTCATTTGATTTGTATGTATTATTTTGTAGGTATCAGCAGTAAACGTGGCTTCGAGACTCACTTGGGATCTACTTTGATGGCTTCTCGAAATTCTGGGATTTTCTTTATAGGAGACAATGAATCTCAGAGTTTCATCAACTCTCACTTGACTTCCACTCATGGGAATTCACCCATCTCTGTCAGCAGTAGAAGGAAAACTCGCAGTTGATCTTCCATGGTTATACATATTGTTGTTTTTCAGGTTCCAATACATGTCACCTCAATTTTCACCAAGCGAGCCATTACCATTAGGCTTGGACAATCTTATGCACCAACGAATGTTTTGGGTATGAACTTTAATCTTGGCCTTGTTAGGCTTGGACAATCTTATGCACCAACGAATGTTTTGGGTATGAACTTTAATCTTGGCCTTGTTTACGAGCCAAGGAATGCCAAGGAATGTTTTGGGTATGAACTTTAATCTTGGCCTTGTTTACGAGCCAAGTAATGGTAATGACTCGCTCGGTGAAAATTGGGGTAACATGAGTTGGAACCTCAGAAACAACAATATGTGTGACCATGGAAGTTCAACTGCGAGTTTTCCTCCTACTGCTGACAACAAGGGTCAATCACAGAGCGGTGTGGTTGCACAAACGAATGGACCAGACAGGAGAATCGTTCTTGATACATCTCAACTGTATGAAGTGCCTAGGCTTGGAGAATCTTATGCACCAACAAATGTTTTGGATATGAACTCTAATCTTGGTATTGGTTACGAGCCAAGTAATGGTAATGACTCGCTCGGTGAGAATTGGGTTGACATGAATTGGAACTTTAGTAAACATGGAAGTTCAACTGCGAGTTTTCCTTCTACATTTGCGACGTTCTTAGACAATGAGGGTCAGTCACAGGGAAATGTGGTTGCACAAACAGATGGTCTTGTTCCTAGAAACGTCTTTGGGGCACCCCAAGTGTCTCAAGTTCCTCTATATGAACAACATGTTACAACAAATAATGTTTTAGATTTTTACCATGAGAGACATTATAGTCATAATCTAAAACATTATTTTTTGTAACATGTTGTCCATATAGAGGAACTTGAGACACTTGAGGTGTCCCAAAGACGTTGCTAGGAACAAGACCATCTGTTTGTGCAACCATGCTTCTCTGTGACTGACCCTAGTTGACCATGAGAGACATTACTGTTACCAGCGAAATGTCCAGGTTCAGTTGTATTGATCCCAGTGTAACTGGAGTTTTATAGGATGCTACATAATTTTCAATTTCTTATATCAAATTCAGTGACGGGGTTGTCTTTATATTTTCTGATATAGGATTCCTTCTATGGAGACCTCTTGAAGGATTTGCTCGATTGATGATATGACATAAACTATAAAAGCTCTCTCAACTTCAGTTATTATAAAAAAATATCAGATTATTATTTCCCAACTGTGGTTATGTTGTTGTTTAAGACTTTATTAAAGTCTGGATGTTGTTTTTGTTTTCGATTATACTTCAAATTTCGGATATTGGTTTATCTTGAGACGTATTTTCAACTGGATGCTATTTTCTGAAGTTATTAATTTTATATGATTGATTCTAGGTGTAGATGTGTTTAGTAACATAATATCAGATTATTATTTCCCAACTGTGGTTATGTTGTTGTTTAAGACTTTATTAAAGTCTGGATGTTGTTTTTGTTTTCGATTATACTTCAAATTTCGGATATTGGTTTATCTTGAGACGTATTTTCAACTGGATGCTATTTTCTGAAGTTATTAATTTTATATGATTGATTCTAGGTGTAGATGTGTTTAGTAACATAATTCTCCCACCATCATATTGCGGGTTGATTTTTATTTCAATATTAAATTGATATTATTTTAGATTAAAATTATAACAAATCGCTTAATATTATGTAGAAGATCGTTAGATACCCTTTCTGTATTAAATATCAAATCTAACATTCAATTTTTCGTATTGTATAATCAAATATTATAGCTATTTAAAAAGATTGATAATTATTTTATATCTAAATTTAATATGTTATTAAACACACAATTTAGCATATTACATGATATGAAACGATAGATTACAATTTTTGTTTATTTTAAAACTATGAATTAGGTATACAATAATATTATATATATATATATATTACCTTTATATTTTTGTATTTCATTAATAGTTTTTTTTTTTTAACTCGTGGCCTAGTGGCCAAACACCCATCAACCCGATAGATTACAATTTTTGTTTATTTTAAAACTATGAATTAGGTATACAATAATATTATATATATATATATATTACCTTTATATTTTTGTATTTCATTAATAGTTTTTTTTTTTTAACTCGTGGCCTAGTGGCCAAACACCCATCAACCATGTGGGGACCAGGTTTTTTTTTAACTCGTGGCCTAGTGGCCAAACACCCATCAACCATGTGGGGACCAGGGATCAATCCTTCGACCTGGATTCTAGTGTCCGAATGAGTCTACCAACTGGGCTATCAAATCCGGACTTCATTAATAGTTTTATTATTTCGTTCTATATTCTAGTTTTTTAATTTAATAAATATATTTAACATTATAATTCTTATGATCAAAAATATTATATTCTAGTTTTTTAATTTAATAAATATATTTAACATTATAATTCTTATGATCAAAAATATTAATAAACAAATATAAATAATTTATTAGTATAATCTAAAAATTTCAATTTAATATTAAAAATAAAAATCTAGCCGTAATATATCACTGCATTAAATGAATATATGATATTTGTTTTGTTTGATTTAATACTTATCAATGATAAGTTATCATATTTGTAAAAAAGTTGTTTCACTTTTATTGATACATATCATATACATAATAATTTGAAATATATATTTACGAATAGAAATGAAGTCAATTTTTTTTTACATTTTTTAAAAAATACTTTTTACCATTAGTTATTAAATATGGTAACAATATTCTAGATATAGGTATGTGAATTAATCTACTAAATATCTAAAATTAATTTATTTTATAATTAATTATAAATATGGTAACAATATTCTAAATATAGGTGTGAAAATAAATTTATTCAATATCTGAAATTAATTAATCTTAAAATATGATTTTATAAAGAAAATAAGGATAAATTCGGCAAATCGAAAATAGTACTTCACAAATTGAAACACCCCATTCCCGGGTTCTTTAAGATCTAGACTGCTAAACCGCCCAATTTCAAATTTCATTCAATTAACCCCATAAATTAATTAAAACATAAAA
>CM071718.1:3188903-3212640 GCA_036630335.1 Physaria fendleri | reverse complement strand
GAGTTTTTCTGTTCTGTTACGGCTCTAATGATATATAAATTTTTATATTATAAAAATATAAATAAACTAAAAAACCGTAACCAAATCGGACCAAATTACATATAATTTTTAATGGATTTATTTTTTATGAAACCAAAAAACCGTAAAATCAGACCGTAACCAACCCGAAATACATATAAAAACCATATGGTCTTAGTTTTTGTAAAACCGTAAAACAGAAACACCGAAAAAACCGAACCGTATCCAAATTGAAAAACCGTAAGTCCACCCCTAATGGAAATGTTTCAAACAAATTGTTGTGGATTCAATTTTCGTTTATATATATATATTTTACAAACCGAAAAAATCGAAAAACCAAAATATTTAATACGAAATCAGGATTCAATACGACTTCGGTTCGACTTGTTTGCCAAAAAAAAAAAGAGAAAAAAAAAAAGGGAAAAAGAAACAGTCGTCTCCTATACCCAAAAAAAAAAAAGAGAAAAAAAAAAAGGGAAAAAGAAACAGTCGTCTCCTATACCTCTCCTTATCCATTTGAACCAATAAACCTTGAGAAAATTGTGAACCATATAAATCTTTTTAATAAAATATATATTTATTTATCCAACGGTGAAGGAGCAAACCACGCCATGCCCAAAAGGCTTCGTTATCTCTAAGCCATATGAGAATACGAGTGAGTTACACTTACATTACATTATAGCCGAAGAGTGACCAATTGATACAACAGCCACGAGGAAGAAGATAAGAAGAAAGAAGCGATTTTGATAAATTAAAATGGCGTCCGATGCTCTGAGAATTTCGAGTGTTAGTTCCGCTTCGTTGGTTTGTAATCTTAATGGGTCACAAAGACGACCTGTTCTTTTTCCTCTGTCTCATCGAAGTATGTTTCTGGGTCTTACTCCTCGAGCTTCGTCTTCTACAATTTCCTCTTCAATTACCCATTTTCTGGGTAATTCTCGTATTGGACTTGGTTCTTCCAAGTTGTCACACAGGAAGAAACAATTCTCAGTTTTCGCCGCAGCCGAAGGTTTGTAATCTCTCATCTCACTTGAAAACTTTAATCTTTGACGTACCTAATTTTGAATTTGGCATTAATTTGTGAAATTTCCTTCATGCATTCGAACTGTTCGTCAAATTGCCTCTGAGAAGTTTTCTACTGAATATTTCAATTTTATGTTGAATTGTTTCAATATGTGTGTGTTATATAGGAGAGGCGAAACGAGCTGTACCTCTTAAAGATTACAGGAACATTGGTATTATGGCTCACATAGATGCTGGAAAAACCACAACAACCGAGAGGATTCTTTACTACACAGGAAGAAACTACAAAATCGGTGAAGTTCACGAAGGAACAGCAACAATGGATTGGATGGAACAAGAGCAAGAAAGAGGAATTACCATTACTTCAGCTGCAACCACAACGTTTTGGGACAAGCACAGGATCAATATTATTGATACACCGGGTCACGTCGATTTCACGCTTGAAGTCGAACGTGCTCTCAGGGTTCTCGATGGAGCTATATGCTTATTTGATAGTGTTGCTGGTGTTGAGCCTCAGTCTGAGACTGTGTGGAGACAAGCTGATAAATACGGTGTGCCCCGGATTTGCTTTGTTAACAAAATGGACCGTCTTGGAGCTAACTTTTTCAGAACAAGAGACATGATTGTGACTAATCTTGGGGCTAAGCCATTGGTGCTTCAAATACCAATTGGTGCTGAAGATTCTTTTAAAGGTGTTGTTGATCTTGTGAGGATGAAAGCTATAGTTTGGTCTGGAGAAGAGCTTGGTGCTAAGTTTAGTTACGAGGATATTCCAGCAGATCTTGAAGATTTGGCTCAAGAGTATCAGGCAGCGATGATGGAATTGATTGTTGATTTGGACGATGAGGTCATGGAGAACTATTTAGAAGGAGTTGAGCCTGATGAGGCAACTGTGAAGAGATTAATTAGAAAAGGAACCATCACTGGCAAGTTTGTGCCTATTCTGTGTGGTTCAGCCTTTAAGAACAAAGGAGTGCAGCCACTACTTGATGCTGTGGTTGATTATTTGCCTTCGCCAGTTGAAGTTCCACCGATGAATGGATCAGATCCTGAGAACCCGGAACTTACCATTATGCGGAAACCAGATGATGACGAGCCATTCGCTGGGTTAGCATTCAAGATCATGAGTGATCCTTTTGTGGGTTCTCTTACATTTGTGAGGGTTTACTCCGGGAAACTCTCGGCTGGTTCTTACGTGTTGAATGCTAATAAAGGAAAGAAGGAAAGAATCGGAAGACTCTTGGAAATGCACGCAAACAGCAGAGAAGATGTTAAAGTGGCTTTAACAGGCGACATTGTTGCTCTTGCGGGTCTCAAAGATACAATCACTGGTGAAACCCTGAGTGATCCTGAAAACCCTGTTGTTCTTGAACGTATGGACTTCCCTGATCCCGTCATCAAGGTAGCTATTGAGCCAAAAACAAAAGCTGACATTGATAAAATGGCAACCGGATTGATCAAGCTCGCACAAGAAGACCCATCTTTCCATTTTTCTCGCGATGAAGAGATGAACCAAACTGTCATTGAAGGAATGGGAGAACTTCATCTCGAGATCATCGTTGACAGACTTAAAAGAGAGTTCAAGGTAAAAACATAACCTAAAATTTTACCTCTTCTCTTCTTCAAAGTCTCCAAGCTACTAATTTCTTTATTCCTTTAAGTCTTTTAGGTTGAAGCAAATGTTGGTGCACCACAAGTCAACTACCGTGAGAGTATCTCGAAAGTAGCTGAAGTGAAATACACACACAAGAAACAATCTGGTGGACAAGGTCAGTTTGCTGATATCACGGTCCGGTTTGAACCATTGGAAGCAGGATCAGGATACGAATTCAAGAGTGAAATCAAAGGAGGAGCAGTGCCAAGAGAGTATATTCCCGGTGTCATGAAAGGACTAGAGGAATGTATGTGCTCTGGTGTGCTTGCAGGTTTCCCAGTTGTTGATGTTCGCGCTTGTCTAGTTGATGGATCTTACCACGATGTAGACTCCAGCGTGCTAGCTTTCCAGCTAGCTGCAAGAGGAGCTTTCCGAGAAGGGATGAGAAAAGCAGGTCCGAGAATGCTTGAACCTATAATGAGAGTTGAAGTTGTTACACCAGAAGAACATCTTGGAGATGTCATTGGTGATCTTAACTCAAGAAGAGGTCAAATTAACAGCTTTGGAGACAAACCAGGTGGTCTCAAGGTATGAGAAGAAAACTGATTTAACAATCTAATGATTTGATGAATCTGATATTGAGACATTGTTGTTGTTTAGGTGGTGGATTCATTGGTTCCATTAGCAGAGATGTTTCAGTATGTGAGTACATTGAGAGGGATGACAAAGGGTCGTGCTTCTTACACAATGCAACTGGCTAAGTTTGATGTTGTTCCTCAACATATTCAAAACCAGCTTTCTTCTAAGGATCAAGAAGTTGCTGCTTAGGGCAGATTTTGTCTCTTTTCATATACTGAAAACTTATTGGGGTTTTGTTTGGTTTATACAGAGATATAATCTAATCAAAATTTGTTAAGATAAGATTGTTACTCATAAGTTTATAACACAAGGGATGTTTGAACAAAGTTTGATGCCAGAAAAAGTTCGACTAATGAAAAGAAAAAGAAAAATAAAATTAATACTAGATAAATAGAAATAAAAATATTCAATATTAAAAAAATATAGCTTCAATATTTGATTCCGTATTTTATTTTTGTTCCACTATATTTGATTTTTGTAAGAAATTTTATACATAATTTCTAATAAACATTAAATTCATGTAATTGAATTTCAGATCGACGGTTATTTTACACACGCGAATTATCATATCAGAATTAATACTCATAGAAAATTATGGTATTCAAAAATACACATAGATCTCAATTTTAAGCAGCAATACACACAGATCTAAAAATAAATACATCTAATCACACCGATCTAAGTTAGAATCCCAATTTACAGACAATTTACACACAATTTGGTCTAAAATAAAATTTAAATTGTGTGTAAATTGAGTTTTAACTTAGATTGGTGTGGTTAGATGTATTTGTTTTTAGATCTGTGTGTATCGCGGCTTACAAAGTTAGACATGTGTGTATTTTTGAACACCATAATTTTCTGAATGTATTAATTTTCCGTGTGTATTAATTCTGATATGATAATTCGCGTTTATAAAATGACTGTTAACCCGAGTTTCTATAATAGTATGGTTTATATTTTTTTTGAAAAATAGTTAATATTTATAAAATGGATGTAGTTATAGGCTTAGCTAAAGAATTATTATTTTTAAATGTGTGTAAAGTATAGAAAACCAATTACTAAAAAAAAACAAAGAGAGTAAATGATAGTTAATGACTAATAAAAAGAAAATTCCGTTAAATTAACAAAACTAATTTTTAAACGTAGAAATTGACTTTAGTAAGAGAAAAAGATGGAAATTAATACTTTTTTTCTTAAAGAGTAGATAAATCTGCAGATCTATCATTATAATATTGATTTCAAATTCTACAATTAGTTTAACTTTAATTTCAGTTATTTATCTTATAATTACTTCCATCATTGATCCAAAGAAGACAAACAAACCAATATGCAATCATTTATCTTCCATTTCTATTATATATTTTACTTTAATATACAAATAAATGGTAACTAAATGAATATTAAAAGATAACTGAATTTTTGTAATTACTAGTCATCACGCCTTGAGTTGCCCAACAGTGAAATCATGAAGGTTGGTGTCATGTGTTTTCTTTTTGTGCTAAATAGTTGACTAAAAAAGTCAACAAGTCAGCTTAAATAAAAGTATTTATTTGCTTGATGGATTATTACATGTTTATTTTAAGCTGCTTGATTATACATATTTTCATGTATTCTAACATTTTTTTTTTTTTCTTTTCCCTCAAACCGTAATTAAATTAAACCAAATAAGAGTGAACAAATTGTTTAGAAAAAGACCAAGAGAGGCGCAAGCCACAGTGGTGTCCTATTATCTAAAGAGCCGTGGTGAAGAGAACATGATAAAGCCGATTTGGCTAAGCCATCCGCCGCCTCATTCTTCCTTCGATCTACATGAGAGAAAGAGACGTCCCAAGACTTGCGTTGCATAATGCTTTGAACTTCAGAAAGAAATGTATGAAGTCGGGGTGATGGTTGAGTCCCAGTAACAACCTGTATAAGGGTTAGAGAGAATCATTCTCAAAGATGACTCGATCATAACCCATATTCCATATGCAAGATACTGCCCAAGTTAACGTTGTTGCTTCAGCTTCCAGAGGTGAGAGTAAGCGAGGGTACGTCTTTATACCTGTGAAGCGAAGACAACCTGCTGAATCTCGAAATATCCAACCTACACCACATCGATCATGAGAATCTTCCCATGCTACATCGATATTACATTTTAGATATGATTCTGGTGGGGGCGTCCATCATACTGGAGACAATGGCGCTGGAACCGATGAGTATTCTAACATATTTGCGTACACATATAATTTAATTCATGATAATAGTATACTCTTTTTTTCTTAAGGTGATAATAGTATACACAAAATTAACATTTTTTACCTTTTTAAGCAACATCTACAATGTTAACCAAAAAAATCAACATGAAGGATATATTTTCTTTAATGTAAATGCCACATTACTGAATAATTAATTTCATGATAAAGGATTTAAGAAAAATACAGGCATCTTAAAAAAATTGTTTTAAAAACTTTTATTTATGGAAACCAATCCATCATTAACTAATTAACAAACTTACATTTTTTAGTATTTTTTTTTTTGTTTTACAAGAAATAATTAACAAACTCACATTTTTTTTTTTGTAAAATCCCTTACATATTAAAACGAATTTATATATCTAAAACCTAAAACAAAGGAAATATTTATGTTTTTCTTTCTTAAAATAATGTATTTCTTAAAGCTGTGCCCTTTTGTAAATGAAAACTAAGTAGAATATTAAGTTTTTTTGTTATTAATCAGACCTTAATTACTTATTAATGCATCAAATAATGTATGTTTAAGATATACCAAACCTCTGCCACTTTTTGTCATGCGTACTGAAAACTGTATAAAATTTATAGGCTTCCTATTTGACATATAGAATTTACCACTATCAAAAAAAGGGTCTTGTCTGGTCCATTTTATACATTGTATAACAAAATAATTAAAGCTATAAATTTTAGTTTTTGGTTAAACATTTGACATGACTTAAGTGTGTGTGGCCCTCTCCATCGTACAAAAGTTTCTTTTAGATATACATTGAAGTTCTTCTTCTAGATTAAAACCCTCTAAAATATAACTTTTTGTGTGTATATTAAACTATACAATATCTGTATCTATTTATGTACATATTCTATATTTCTATATCTTATCTAATTCATAATTGTAACGTGCAATTTCAGCAGAATCTATGTGAAATAGATTTTTCACATTTTTAATAACTATAATGCATACCATACTTTTTTTTTTTTTTTTTGCAATATTAACTGTGAAATTGGTTATTTACCAAACTTTTGTTCTAAAGTTTTTTATATTCCACTTACGGTAGGTAGCCAATAGGAACTTACCAAAACTTATATTATATTTTATCTTTTTATTTAAGAAAACATAAAAAATTGTCATGTCAAACTTTTTACCAATCGTGTTCATTTTCTTTGTAATAATAGACTACTCAAATATTTCATTAGCATTTTTTTTTTTTTTTTTTTGTCAAGGGTTTTAATTAAATTAAAAAGGCTAAAGCCCACACATAAGTTTAAGACATTACATCAGACATTAACAGAGCAGATTTAGAAAGTCGATCAGCGATGCTATTCGCAGATCGAGGAATATGGTGGAACGAAATTGAATCGAACCGCTTTGAAGTGTGATCGATATCCATCAGGATACTGTATAGATCACGAGATTTCGAGGTTTGAATGGCCTCTATGGTTTCCTTCGAGTCTGATAAAACGGAGATACTCTTCAGATTTAACTCCAGAGCTTTGTTGATTGCGATAAGCAGGCCTTGAGCTTCGGCGATCAGTGGAGAGGTAATCTTTGTTAATTTCTGGGTCCAATGTCCAATTGTGGTTCCATCCCTTGTTTTGATCACTCCACCAATTCCTGCAACATTCTTATTTTTATCCCATGCCGCATCTGACCAGACTTCATGTTGGTAATGGTTCACCTTCTGCTGATTTAATCGCAGGGGAGGGGTCCTGTTCAGTATTCTTGATTCTTGAGCTGCTTGCCATTCTTTTGCTTCTCGGATTGCCTTTGTTGTAAGTTCCTCTGAATTCAATGATGATCCCTGAAATACAAAGGCATTTCTGTTTTTCCAGAGATTCCATAATAACCAGAGATGAAGATTACTATTTGTGATTCCAAAGGGGGGTGGAGCTAGTGAAGTCCTTAGTGTAGTTAGCATTTCTTCCAGTTTTGATCTTCTAGTATTTGGACCATTCGGATCTACATTTGTGAAACTTAGATTTTCCCATACTTGTTTAGCTCCTGGACACTCGAAAAGTATATGATCCGTTGTTTCCCATTCTCCACATTTCTTACACTTTGGATCGACTGACAATTTTCTCTGGCTGCAGTTTGAACCCGTGGGTAGCGCTCCATGAATTGCTTTCCACATGAAGGTTTTGATTTTTGGAGTGCAGGGAGCATTCCACACCACTTTGTGCCAGTTAAACTCTCCCTGCATACTCAGGTTTGTGGTTTGGTCAGATTCCTCAATAGCGCTGTAATATCCCGATTTAGTGGTGTAGACTCCTGACTTCGTGTGTTTCCATTGAAAAATATCCGCAGATTCACATTGTGAAGGACGGATTTGCAGAATTTGCTCTGTTAGGTGTGGGAATATAGTATCTACCTTCTCCATCACCCATTCACCTCTTTCGTTCAATAAGTCAGCCACTGTTGTTTCCTGGTGTTGAGCATTTGGGGGTCCGTATGGTCTGGACAGGGGAGTGTTTGGCAGCCATGGTTCAGTCCAGATGTTGGTAGTTCTTCCCCTTCCTATCGTTTTCACCAGATGAGGGAGTAGCAGATCTCTTCCAATTATGATGCCCCTCCAGCCATGAGAGGCAGTAGCAGGTACTTTACTCCCTAGGAAACCTTCTGTTTTGCAATATTTCTTGGTCAATAATCTGGCTAGAAGAGATTGAGGTTTAGTGAGGATCCTCCAGCTAAGCTTCGCTAGTAGTGCATTGTTGAAAGCCTGAATGTCCCGATAGCCTAGTCCCCCTTTTGCTTTAGGTTTGGTCATTTTTGCCCATGAAATCCACACCATTTTCCTCTGTCCCGGTTTAGCATCCCACCAGAAACGAGTAAACAAAGACTGTATTCTTTTACATAGATTCCCCGGTAGCTTAAAGCAACTCATGGCGTAGCTAGGGATTGATGCTAGCACCGCTTTGAGGAGGGTTATTTTCCCTGCTTGTGACAAGAAACGTGCTGACCAGCCTTTTATTTTTGTCTGAATCCGTTCACAGATCAAGGCGAATAGATCTCGTTTCTTTCTACCGAACAGCTCAGGTAGCCCTAGGTACTTTCCCGTTCCTCCTTCTTTTGTGATACACAGCAGTTGTTTTACTTCCTCTTTTGTATCTTGATTCAGTTTCGCTGAGAAGTAAATTGAAGATTTGCTCTGGTTTATTTTCTGTCCAGATACCCTTTCATAGCTTTGGAGGATCTGATTGAGTCCTGCACAGTCTTTCTTTGTTGCTCTGCAGAAAAACATCGTATCATCTGCGAAGAGTAAGTGGCTTATCCTTGGTGCTTCCCTAGAGATTCGTATACCTTTTAATGATCATCTGCGAAGAGTAAGTGGCTTATCCTTGGTGCTTCCCTAGAGATTCGTATACCTTTTAATGTTCCTTCTTTTTCTGCCTTTCTACAGAGTCCCGAAAGGACCTCACTGCACAGGATGAAGATGTAAGGAGACAAGGGATCACCCTGGCGTATCCCTCTTGACGGTATAACTTTCCCTCTGGCTTCCCCGTTGATCAGGTACGAGTAGGAAACAGAAGAGATACACTGCATCAACCATTCAATCCACTGAGTATGAAAGCCAAATCTCATTAGAACCTTTTTTATAAAGCTCCATTCTAATCTGTCGTATGCTTTACTCATATCAGTCTTGACTGCCATGTAGCCATGTTTTTCCGCTTTAGAGTTCTTAAGACTGTGTAAAACTTCATGAGTGATTAGCACATTATCTGCTATGGCTCGTCCTGGCACAAAGGCTGATTGTGTTTCAGAGATCAAATTCTCCAGAATTGGTTGAAGTCTCTTAGCTAGTATCTTTGCCACTATTTTGTATAGCACATTGCATAGGGCAATTGGTCTGAAGTCCTCTATCTTTGTAGCACTTATCTTCTTTGGTATTAACCTGACATAAGTATGGTTTTGATCCGACAGAAACCGTTTCCCAGTGAAGAAGCCTCTGATCTCCTTTGTAAGGTCTGTCTTTATGGTGTCCCAGTTTGCCGTAAAGAAGATGGAAGAGAAACCATCGGGTCCTGGGGCCCGATCAGGGTGTATAGAGAAGAGGGCTTCCTTTATTTCTTCCATGGTAGGAATGCTAATGAGCAATCTGTTCATTGGTGCAGTAACCAACGGAGAGATAGCATCCTTGATGATCATATCCTCTTCTTGACCTGAAGTTGTGAAGAGCTTCTGGTAATAATCTGTTATGATCCTTGTAAAATCATCGTCCTCAAACATTGGTGTTCCATTGCTGTCTTCCATAACAGTAAATTTGTTAATTGTTTTCCTGGTTTTTGTTGCAGCATGGAAATATCCCGTATTTGAGTCTCCCAAGGTTAGCCATAATTGCCTACTTCGTTGTTTCCAGAAGGATTCTTCCTTCAAATATTCAGCTTCCAGTGCCTCATTTAGCTTCCTTATTATTTCTTCCTTTGGCAGGTTACTAGCCATGGCCAGGTTGAGTTCTTCTCGCAGCTTTATCAGATTTTGCTGGGACTTGTTATGATTCTCTTTGCTCCATTTGATTAGTTCCCTTCGGCATTGGTCCATCTTTTTCACCATAGATTGTTTGCTGTGTTTTTGCCAGGTGAGCTTGATTAGCTCTTGAACTTCTGGGATCAATTGGAGTCGGCGGTCCAATCTGAAGATACTGGATCCTTTGCGTTTTTTTGCATCTATATGGGTTACCACCGGTCGATGATCCGAGGCTTCAAAGTCTAGGTATTCAATGCGACTCAGTGGGTAGGCCTCAAACCAAGAGCTGTTTGCCAATACTCTGTCCAGTCTAGCATGGATAAGATGATCTCCTCTCTGACCTCTCCAGGATAGACTTTCTCCTGTGTGGGGTAGATCAAAAAGATCTTGCTGTGCAAGAAAATTTCTGAAATTGAGGTAAGAGCTTTCAGGTCTAGTAGCACCACCTGTTTTTTCTTCATTTGATACCGTCTCATTTAGATCTCCAGCAATTATCCACGTACCTTCTCTTGTGTTGGCTAGGTCATTAACATCAGCCCAGAATTTGACCCTAAGTTGGTATTCTGGCGGACCATAGATGAAAGATACGTTTATGTTCTTGTCTTTAAACTGGAAACTCGCATCGATCAGGTTTGGTGATGAGAGGCTGATACTGAGGTTGATGTGTTGTTTCCATAACAGGCATAGACCACCACTACCATGTCCTGTCGGAGTCACTAAATAGTGAGAATCGAAACCAAGATTTTTTATTTTTTCCTTCACATAATCATCTTGTTTCCTGGTTTCCATGAGGAATATTAAGTCTGGTTTGTGCTTTGTGTTTAGGTGACGCAGACGTCGAACTGTCCTGAGATTCCCCAGCCCTTGACAGTTCCATGAGATAAAGGCTAAGGAAGAGAGTTGGGTGGAACGTGAAAATCCACCCTCTGTTTGTTTGCAGCAGGGATCAGCGTTATAGGTACATCTTGGTTCTCATTTTGTACCGGTTGCACCTCCTCATCATTCTGTTCTTGATCAGCATTGTTTATACGACTTAACAGATCTTTTTTAGCCTTTGATTTAGGGCCTCTCTTTGTTTTATTCCCTTGACTGGTGTTGGAACCTGCTTTCTTTGCTGGGGAAATAAAATGTCGATGAAGAGACAACTTAGGAGACATTCTCACTTGTCTGGGTTTCCTCTTTTTAGCTGCTTGTGGGTTCTCCTTACTCTGAGGGAGCGAGAGTCTGCTAGCCAGTGGAGGTCTTCCTCTTTTCTTAGCAGTTGGAGCTGGTTCTGTAGTCTCCTGGGGCAGCTGCTCCTCCGCAGGTTGTTCTTGTGCAGAGGACAAGGAGATGGCCCTCTGTAATTCTGCTTCAGCTATTCTAGTAGCTGTTTGTATAACATGACCTTGAGATTCATGCTGCATTACTCTAAGGTGACGTACCGTTGCTTCCACTGGGTCTGGACAAGCAATGTATTTGAGCGTAGTGACCCTCAACTCTTCAAGAATCTCTTCTACTGAGCGGGGTGGAGCAGCAACTTGCTGAGCTGGAAAGTTCTGGTGTTGTGGAGCTTGAGTACTCTCCATTTTATCCTTTGGAGTCATTTTTGGGGGTTCAGACTGTTGATGATTCTTTGGTCTCCATTCCTGGTACGTAGCTCTCCTATCCTCAGAATGTCTGCTATTTTCTGTTTGCTCATCTTGATCTCTGAGTTGGTACCTAGGATGGTAGGAGCTAGTCCTGGTATTTCCCTGGTGTTTCCCATAATTTTCTCTCTGTCCATAGGACGAGGATTGATAGTATCTATCTTTCTCCGGGAGACCCCGAGTAGTTGAGTATGGGTGGAAACGTTTGCTTGTAGCTCTGTAGTGTTCCGGTGAGTTGTTCAGCCATGAGGAGGATGAACGTTCAGGCCTGTTCCTCGATTCCCTCTGATATTGTACCGGTGTTCTGTAGCTACTAGCCCCTTGAGTTCTGTTATAATAATCCGGTTTTCTAGTAGGCTCCACATTCCTGTGGACTGCTTGCTTTCTCTGTTCTGGGTTCCATTGTGTTTCCTGGTTTGAGGCTTGGTGAAGAGATTGTTTAACCTTTGGGCAGTTCTTGTCATCGTGGGATAGGCGGTGACAAATGTGACAGTGATTCTTGAGGTTTTCGTGCTCTAAGGAAATGGTAAGAACAGATCCATCCTTAAAGGTTAGCTCAGTTTCCTTTATCAGCGGTTCTAGTCCATTTACACAAACCCGAATTTTTGCCGAGTTGTCTGTAATGACGTGGTTTTCTTTTTTACCCAGCTTCGTTCCTATCTCTTCCATCATAACATCATTTCTGTAATGGGCAGGAAGACCATGAATCCGTATCCATAAAGGGATTTCATTTGGGAAGGTGTTCGAGATGATAGGTTCCCATTTTTGTATTATTACCATGTAATTTGCGAAATGGTATGGCCTGTTTGCTAGCACCTTGGTTAAGTCATCTTCTAGTTCAAACTTGAACCTGAAGCAGTTGTGACCCAGATCTGAACCAGTGGCTTTTCCTTTGAGTTTCCAGTGGCTTGACAGAAAGGGAATAAGAGACCAGAGTCTCTGAGTATATGGGTTTGTCATTCTCCCTATCAAGGTAAGCGAGTTTTCAGCCACTAGAGCTTCAGTGTTTATATCCGGGACTTGGATGTGGAGCTTTGGAGGTGGTGAGACTCTTATCTGCTTTCCTTTTTCTTGCATTGTTAACCTTCTATTCATCTTTTTCTCTGTCTGTAGCTGCAGCTGCTTAAGCTAATGAGGAAGCGGAAGAGAGTGGCTATAGACCGTTGTAGAGGTAAGAGTTCTTCCTAACCTTAAGCTCCCAGAGCCTAAAAGTTGGAGATTTGAGTCAATAAACTTAGTGATTTTTGGTTTTCAAACTCCATGAGAATGGGTTGAGAGTTACGATAGCTAGTTGCTAATCTTTCTTCTCTTCCATCTGCGCTCTGCAGATGAGCCCCCCAGGCATCTCCGGTGGTAGAGAGGGATTCCGGCCAGTCACAAGAGAGGAAAGGGGTCGTTTATCCACTGGGTAAAGGAAATTTTATGACAGAACCCTTTGGATATTGCCTTTCTTGGGATTAAAGCAAAGAAAAATTTGAAACAAGACAGGAAAGGTTGGTGAGACTTTCCCAAACTGTCACTAGAGAGGGGTCAATAACCAGTCTCGAATAACGTGCCCGAGAGAGTTTTGAACTCGTTAGAGAGAGAGTTTTTTAGAGATAGACGTATATCACTTAAATATTTTTCATTAGCATAAAGATAATAGTTATATGGTCGTTTTTGGCCAATGACAATATATAAAACCAATTATTTATATACATATAAATCAAAATATGAGCTCAAATTCATGTATATATATTTTTTATATACATTTTTTTTTGTCAAACCTAAATACATAATTCATAAGATCAAGGTACATTTATTTGGTTATATACATATCATACATTTTTAAATCAAGATGACATATAGGTATTCAGCAAAATTAAAAGGCCAAGGTAGGACCAAAAGATGACACTTTTTAGGATCACGCACGTTACTTTTGCTTTACTTCTATTCTTCCTTTCAACAACACACATTAATTTATATAATTAAAAAGGAAAAAAAAAAAAGAAAAAAGAAACTCAATATTTATATTCTAAATTTTATTATTGAAACTTCGATGTAATTCTGATTTTAGTTAAGCTGAAAACAAACTGTGCCCTAAAGTCCCAAACCTCAGCCCCATAACATCCGAATTGTGATCAACTTACCTGAAACTTACTAAAAACAATATATAATCTTAATTGTTATATGATATAAACTACAAATTAGATATAAAATATTTAAATTACTGAAACTATATTTACAAAGTTTTTGTTGTAGTCACGAGACTGCGTAGGTATATAGTATATCTTGATTAATATAACTTACTTTTTAGATCTAAGAAACATTATCTTCTTAGTTAGTTGTCATTTAAATAATGAGTTATTTAGTCAGTGAGAAGTTCGGAGTTAAGGTTAAAACTATCAACCAATTCTCTAAAGAAAAACCTATTTTAAAAGTCAAATGTAAATCATTTTCATTCATGAACTTTGAAATGTTTCTTAAATCCAATATATTAATTCTAACTATGCATACTATAAATACATAGTATCTTAAAAAAAAATAGAAGTTAATTCAAGATGTAATTAAACACATAATATTATAGCAGCCTATCTCAAAATGAATTGCAACGAATTTGTGATTACTCTAATTTAAGCAGATTTGAGACCACTGGCGTGTTATATAGGATTGTGACCGGGAAAGCGATCACTGTAATTTAAACCAAATAGCGAATTTAATAATCGAAATTAATTCAAGAAAAATTACATAAGAGTGGATTTCTCCCATGTGACAATTCGAACTGACGACTCTAATTTATGCCAGAAATCTTTATTAGTAGAACGCAATGTGGTAATCATTGTAGTTTAGACCAAACAGCGAATATAATAATCAAAATTAATTCAAGAAAAAAAAGTTACATAAGCCTGGATTCAAACCGTTGGATCTCACCTCAAACGGTCCTAACAACCACTAAATTTTGTCTGTTCCAGTAGAGATAATTTTTTCCGACACGACTTTTCTCTTTGATTTCTCTGGGTCTCCATGTAGGAAATTGGCATAGAATAATTTGACTTTTGCTTATATGTATGGTTGACAGTAATGTCATGGTTTTGCTTCCATGTTTTTTGAGGATTATTTCTTCAGAATTCTTGGTCTACAAGAGAAACATAATATTAGTAGAAAGTTTAGAATATATTTTTACAATTGTAGGGTTTTTCTATCCCATAATGGTTCCAGCTCAGGATCTCTAAAGAACTTGTACGTTTATACAAAATTTATTTTCAACATTTATTTGAAAAGAAAAACCATACTCTCTTTAGATTCGAATTGATTTTAATGATGTTAATGTAAACATTCAAAATTGATAGAAATTTATTATTTTAATGTGATATTGTTAGTTTAATTTATAAATTAAAGAAACGAAAAAAAAAAAAAAGAAACGGAAATTTACAAAAGCCTTTTGTTTACCCAAAAAAAAAAAAAAAAAAAAAAGCCTTTTGTTTACCCAAAAAAAAAAAAAAAAAAAGGATAACGGGGCGGGGAGGGAGACACACATGACGGAACAACAAGTTGTGAGATTAATGATGATCGAAGCCTATCTCACGCCGGACCGTAAGCCGCCACGTCACCACATCATTCCAATTGTGTGTGGGCCCTCAGTTTCAGTTTTGTTTTAAAATTTGGTCTTCTTCTCTTATGGACATTTTCACCCATCAAAATTATACTATATCTGATAATTATATTTGTAATTAAATTACAAAAATCACTGCTAACAAAAATGGATTGAATAATAAACACAATTACAAAATCTCATTAGATATAATCTATCACGTTTTAGCAAGTTAGTCTTCAACACACACGCCCTTTGACAATAATTAAGGGATGTCTCCACATTCATTTCGTTGTAAATGATTATTATATGAATACAAAAAATGCATACATACATTTATCAAAAAAGAAAAAGAAAAAAAATGCATACATACTCTTGAAAGTGACTTTGAAATTTAATTCAAAATGACTTTGAAATCTTTCGAACTTTTTTTTTTTTTTTTTTTTTTTTTTTTTTTTTTGAATTCCACTGATTCCACATATACCAAAAATTACTAGAAATATCTCATCAGTTTAACTTAACCCCAATAAATCTTATCAGGCTTTTGATTAGTATACGATCTACTGCATTATATACTAATAAATCTCTGACTAGTTACATTGCACAAAAAATGGATTTAATGTTCCACTGGTCAGAGATCTTCTATTTTTCTCTCATTTCTTTTTTTTTTATATTCGTTTTCAAAAATCAGTAGTACGAACTGCATTGTTTTTTGCATGATTTTACCACGAATCGGATTTTCTTTGGAAAATTTTAAGAGACGATAATTTGATACCACATCAATAATTTTTTTTTATCAAACATCGCTCGCCATATTTTTGTTTAAATGGTTAAATATAGCATGGACATTCGGTTTTTCGGATCGATTTGGTTTAGTTCTTTCAGTTCTTTCATTTAGGTACTTATTAAGAAATCAAAGAAATTTTGGTTCGATTCGGTGTAATTCTAGGTTTGCTTCGGGTATTATCCGAAATTATCCAAAAATTTCGGTACAAATCGTGTTTTGGTTCCAAATAGTTAGTTAAATAACCAAACTACCCAGACATATTGAAAATTTATTCTAGTTAATTTTGCAACCAAAATAAAAGATATTCTTTTTTTTTTCTTTGATAACTGTGGTTATCCCGGTTAAACCGGACTAATCCACGAGCCGGGTATCAGAGCTAGGTTAATTAATACCCTCCCCAGAGAGTCTAGCTCAACTGGTAAAGACTTGGGAAACCATGTAACCTTATTTATCTATTTTAGTTATAAATAAGTTTTTTTTTTTTTGATAACCCAGGTTTCCCAGCGCACTGCTGACAGTCACTGCTCGATCTACGTCGAGTTAGACTATCGGTTAGCGTGGACTAGCCACGTGTGCGGCCAAACGGCTCTACACGTGTCGGCTCCTGAACGCTGCAGTCCCATGTGAATTCCGCAGTGGCCGGGACTCGAACCCTGGTGGCGGGCACCTCAGTTGAGGTTCCTTTACGACTGACTCGAACCCTGGTGGCGGGCACCTCAGTTGAGGTTCCTTTACCACTAGAGCTAGAAGCCCCGGTTTAGTTATAAATAATTAATATCTAAACATACATAAATTATAACTAATTTTATAAATTTAATATGGATACTTAATATAATAATTAAATATAATTTAAGTACCTATAAATACTAGTTTATTAGACACCGGGTGCTATTCAGTTCTCGATTCGGTTTGAATTATGTTCCGATTCTTTAATTCTAAAAAATTTAAGAACCATTCAGGTATTTTAAGAATTCAGTCCGTATTCGATTCCTATTTTTTTTTTTTTCGGGTTTGATTTCTTATTTTTGATTCGGTTCAGTTCGGTTCGAATCTTCAGTTCCGGTATTTTTGTTCATGCTTAAGTTTAGGTTTATTTGTTACAAAAAAAAGTCATTGTTCATATTTCCATTTTTTTTTTTTTAAAAAAAAAATTACTTTCGACCGTCTCCATCAAGAGCTGGTAGGTGGTAATGGAGGTTTCTTTCTCTCTTTTCTCCCGAAGCTTTTGCAACAAATAAAGTCTCACTATCTCAATCGAGGATATTAAATGACATAGAGAGACTATGATTGAGAACGAAAGAGAGAGAGAGACAATGTAGTATATATTATTAGGACACGGTTGCCTACTTTTCTTGTGTCATCATCATCATCATCTTCTGATCTTCTTTATTAACCCTAAATTCACTTTCCCTTCTCCCAATCCCCTCTCTTGACTCTTTGGGATCCGATCTCTTTCCGGTGGCTATTCTCGATGATAACTGTCAAATCTTTTCAATTCCCATAATCTTTTAGGGTTCTCTCTCTCTAGCTATCAGTACTTTATAGTGTATTCCTTGAAGTGATCCATATTTCTAAGTACAAGAGGAAGATGATCAATAGAATCTAGTCACACACAATAACTCAAACCCTAAGGCTTTTGAAGAGCTGGAGTTTTTGAGGTATAAACCCTAATTTCCTCTAAGGATTGTACTCCATCTTTGATCATTATTTCCTTTCTCTTATGTTTTTTTGGATGTTTTTATTATCAGATATTTCCACAGATATTTACCAATTTATTTTGAAGAATATTTTGTGCATTAAAAAAAAAAAATCATTATCATCATTATAATGATCATGATCTCCTCTTATCCTACTCAATGTTGCTGATGTTACAAGCTAAGCAAAATATCATCCTTAAGTACTAGCTAGGTTTTTCCCCCAAAGATTTTACTTTTTAATTAGTGATTTTAAACTATGATGCGAATGTCTTAAATCATATATATATATATATATATATATATATGTGTATATTTGCATTAATATAATATATATATGTATATTTGCATGAATATAAATGAAATTTATTTTAGCAATTCATAATTTAACAGTCATATTGTTTCATATCATAAACAGGCATCTATAATCTCAATAAGTAAGGAATAAATAAAATCAAATGATGAATTGGTTTAGTACTCAAGTACCACCTGGATTCAGATTTCATCCAACTGATGAAGAACTTGTAGATTACTACCTCAGGAAAAAAGTTGCATCTAAGAGAATTGAAATCGATTTCATCAACGACGTTGATCTTTATAAGATTGAACCATGGGATCTTCAAGGTTAATTTGGCCACAGTATCATTAATTAATATTTGATTAAGAAAATAAATGTTTACAATTTTTTTGTTGTTTTGTGTGATAATTATAGAGTTGTGCAAAATAGGAAACGAAGAGCAAAGCGAATGGTACTTCTTTAGCCATAAAGATAAGAAGTATCCCACGGGAACTAGAACCAATAGAGCAACAAAAGCAGGATTTTGGAAAGCCACAGGAAGAGACAAAGCTATATATATAAGACATAGTCTTGTTGGTATGAGGAAAACACTTGTGTTTTACAAAGGAAGAGCCCCAAATGGACAAAAATCTGATTGGATCATGCATGAATATCGTTTAGAAACCAATGAAAATGGACCCCCTCAGGTATACATCGATCAAAGCTTAGACATCTTAACTCAAACCTTTACTTGCAAAGTATCAACGAAGTGTTAGGGATCATACATTGTCAAAGGATTAAAAGACCAATATCCTTTATATATTAGCATTAGTTTCTTTATATTTTCGATATGTGATTCTAACGCGGACCTTTATGAGATGATGCGTCTTTTCGACTCATCTGGAACCGAACCCCACTTTATTACAAGAGCATTTGTGATGTTGTAAATGTGATCTTTCTAAGTGATACATTTATGTGTAGGAAGAAGGATGGGTGGTATGTAGAGTATTCAAGAAGAAACTGGCGGCAACAGTGAGAAGAATGAGAGATTACGATTCATCTCCATCTCATAATTGGTACGATGATCAGTTCTCTCTTATGGCCTCCGAGCTAGATTCCAATACTCCAAGGCAGATTCTTCCTAATCATCACCATCAGCAACAAATATTACCTTGTGGCATCAATGCGTCTTCAGGTTATACACTCAACAACAACAATGAAAACCCTAACTCACACTGCAAGCAAGAGATCACATTACATTACAATCAAATGGTACGACATCAACAACAAAACTATCATCTTGGTAACTTACATCAATCATCAAATCTCTCTAATGAGGAAGAACAATTACAACAAGGGAATCAAAGTTTCAGCTCTTTTTATTGTGATCAAGGAGTAGAGCAAGTGACAACAACTGATTGGAGAGTTTTTGATAAGTTCGTAGCTTCACAGCTAAGCAATGAAGAAGCTACAGCTTCTGCTTCTGCTCATCAAAACAACATGATGAGCAACACGCCTTATCAAATAATAGATGAGGGAACAAATTTTCCGGAGGATGATTCTGAAAGAGTTGTTGAAATGGGAGAAGAGTATACAAATGCTCAAGATGCTTCTACTTCTTCGAGTTGTCAGATTGATCTCTGGAAACTGTGACAAAGAAAAGAAAGAAGAAGATGCAAGAATATAGAGTTTTTTACAAATAAGGTGGCAGGGGGATTAAACAAGGAGTTATTTCCCGGATTTATGGAGGTTTTGTACATAATAAAACCCTAAATACCTCTGGTATTTCTTTTGATTATTCTTGTTACATTATTGAACTATGCACACATGTAATTGTGTATAGATGTATATGCATCTATAATATTATATATCCACCATATATGAGTTATGATTAAATGGGAATTCTTGTATGAAGTTGAAAACTATATAGTAGTTATACATTTATATGCTGTATCTTCACTTAATATAATTTATTTATTTGCTTTTTCATGATTATTTGTTTTTTAAAATTTATTATATCCAAATGTAACCTTAATTAGCACAGTTTTGTACACAAATTGAACAAAACCCAAACTAAAGATACAATATGACCTTTCTATAAGACAGTATATCAAACTTCCTTTAAGAAAAAAAAAAAAAACAAGAACACTAGTCGAAAATTATATATTATAAGTAACATTCAGTTCAAAAAAAAAAAAAAAAAAAAAAAAAAACCCCAAAAAAAAAAAAAAAAAAAAAAAAGTACCCCAAACATAATTCACTTGTTAATAATAAATATATACCAAAGATGTTTATAAATATATCACAAGTTGACTTTAATTTGGATTGACTTACACGTTTTGAGTTGTCTTGAAGTGAGATCAAGTTCCAAGAAGCTTGAAGATTTGGTATGTGAATTCAGAAAAGATGGCATGGAGAAGATTAGTGGATTTTGATAAATAAAAACATAAGGTTATGAAATGTTGGCTGGAGGATATACATTTATAGAGAAACAAGAAGTGGAAGATAAGGAAGATAACACAAAAAGCGTGCTTTGTCATTAGGTCTTTTATAATTATAGTGTTTATTTTAAGGGAGGCATAAAAGACAAATACTGTACCTAAAAGTACTTGGAAGTTATGTCTTCTCCAAGTCATTTATGTCAATCTAGTAGTAGAGACAAATATCTTTTAATTAGATTGGAATAATCAACGACAAATAAAGCACTATACACAAATCGTTATATATGTAAATATACACATTCATTCGTTTTAGTTTAATAATGTGAAGGAACATAATTATTTGGGCGTGCTCTTTGGGATTGACACGCCACACCGATAAGGCCTAAGCGAAAGCCTCGCAAAACATTGACCATTATTATACATTCATCTCAACATCTAAAGAAAATTATTCTTTTTAATAGCTAATAAATACATTTTTTAATTTTCTATATATTCCATTAAATAGCTGCATAATTTAAAATCAAGACATGTAAGCTTGAAAAAAATCTCGCACCATACGCCAAATATAACATATATCTAAACTTAGATTGTTTCTACACAGGGTCGGTCCGGAGTTTACTGGGACCTAATGAAAACAAAATTTTTACGGACTCTAAGGCAAAAAAAAATATTATGGAGTCCTCAGACACACTTCAAAAAAAAAAAGTTTGTAGAAAAAATTGTGTTTGAAAGGGGAGTCGAACTTGGAAACGTGAAGATTAGGCAAATGAAGTAGTACTGATGTCTTAACATTACAAACAAGAAATGATGAAAAAAATTCTATTTCTTTTCTTCTTTTAATTATTCGCATTCCAAGTAACTAATAAAGTGACAACAATAAAACCGAATTCAAATAAACTGCTCTTTACCTCCAATTGAACTGGACTAAACCAGACCGGTTTTCTCTGTTCTTTCAAGGGAGAAAAAAAAAACTTTGGCTCTGAAGTAAAACTTATAAGTAGGAGTTAGGACTTAACCATTCATCTCCACCGGATAATTGCTGATCCCCATGTTAAACCAGCTCCGAAACCGGAAGTGGCTATGGTATGTCCCGGTTTAACTTTACCACTTCTCACAGCTTCATCAAGAGCTAAAGGAATTGAAGCAGCACTTGTATTGCCATAATTAGCCAAATTAGATATGACTCTTTCAGGTGGAAACTGTAGCCTTGTAGCTACTGAGTCTATTATTCTTTGGTTTGCCTGCAAATACAATTCAAAGACTTACCATTTATCCACAAAAGTTTGGAACTTTCGCCATTTTTAAACTCGGATTTAGATCCTTTATCAATGTAAACCGAATAAGTACGAGAGCTAGCGTTAAGAAGAGAACCTGATGGAGAAGGAGCCAGTCAATGGCAGAAGCAGGAAGACCGGCTTTTTCTAAAGCATACTCGATAGATTGAGGAACACATTTTACAGCAAAGCGAAACACCTCTTTTCCATTCATTTGAATACAAGAATATGAAGATTGTTTTGGTGGAAAGTCTCCAAATACCGAACCATTTGAGCTCAAAGCATCATCTATTTGAGATTCTTTAATAGAAGCATTCAAATGTCTGCAACAAAAAAAGAAAATCTTATTGGCGAAAAGAAAGAGAAGATGAATCTTAAATGGCAAGAATTCGGAATGTGAATCTTAATACCTACGACCGTCCCCATCACTGTGCACATCAAAACTAAACAAACCATCATCTTCTATATCACAAGCCTATAATGAAAGTACAATTATTGTAAGAACAAAAGATCGATGAATCCAAGGTCTGATTCGCAATGTACCTGAACAACCACAGCACCAGCAGCATCCCCAAATAGAATGCAGGTTCCTCTATCAGTCCAATCAACAAACCGAGACAAAGAATCAGCTCCAATCACTAAAACATTCTTAAAACCGCCACCTAAAAAATAAAGAGACAACAATCATACACCTGTCTTATTGATTACTCACCAATTTTGCATCTTATTTTAACTCATACCTCTTATATGACAAGCAGCTGAGACTAGACCCAAAACAAAACCACTACAAGCAGCCGTGATATCATAAGCCAATGGGTTATTTGAGCAACCAAGTGCCTTTTGAATCTGCCATCAATCGAGAAACAACGCAAATTAAACAACAAGAACTCTCACACCCATCAAAGAGAAATATTTCATTAAAGGGTCAATAATACTTGTGGAGCAGCACCAAATAGATCATCAGGAGTGGAAGTACACATCAAGACCAAGTCAATATCTTCAGGAACAACCTCTGCCATTTCAAGAGCTTTAGTTGCTGCTTCTACTGCTAAACCAACCAAGCTATCTTTGCCTTCAAATTGTAGTTTATACAAATCAAATCAATGTCTCTATATCACCAAATGATACTCCACGAATCAAATGTTATTATACCTGATACAACTCTACGGTTGCGAATACCAGTACGTGTAGCTATCCATTCATCATTAGTATCAACTATTTTCGCAAGATCATCATTAGAAATCAGAAGACTTGGAACTGCTGATCCACATCCAATCAATTTGCAGCCACTCGGTACTAACCTTTTAAGTAGATAGAAGAACCAAACGAATCATGAACCAGAGACCATTTAAATGCAAGCTTTAAAGATCTTAAAAGAGCTAAGCTAAAACTTAACACTAATCAGAATCTTTATCCTAATAGCAAAGAACAATCTCAAACCAATGGATTATTAAAAAGCTAATCTAAAACTTAATAATCAATCTTCCTAACCTCGGAATCTTTATCCTAATAGCAAAGAACGATCTTAGATCAATGGATTAGTAAAGAAGGAATAAAAATGTGATTTTTATTATTTCACCTGGGTCGTTGATATTGTAAAGGAGAGGAGGAAGCATGTTTATCAACGCCATCGATGGAACTGAGGCTAGAGCATAAAACCCTTTTAGAGAGATTAAAAAAGCAAAACCCATGTCCAGATACGCTAATCGGAAGATGGATTCTGGTTCGGAAGGTAGGTTCTGAAGGATGAGTGAAGAAGCCAGATGCATTCGCCATTTTGATAATTCGAAAATTTGAGTGTCTGAAAAAAATCAAATCTTTGGAAGTTCCGAAACAAAAGAGAAGGAGGAGGAGGAGACAGGGGAGTGAGTTTGACAGCTCAATTTGTGGAGGTTCCAATGTGCCATTCCAAACTACCATCTCTTTTTAAGTTTTTGTTTACATTTTTAATTAGAAAATTTTAATTAACTAATTTATAGATAAATATTTGGAATTAATTAAGAGAAATACCATTTTTTAAAAAGGAAGTTATGAGAAATATCATAATACAGTTTTTGAAATCCATTTTTGTTTTTTTTTTTTTTTTTTTTTTTTTGACGAA
>CM071718.1:3060247-3072711 GCA_036630335.1 Physaria fendleri | reverse complement strand
CTTGTAATCATCATCATCCTCTCGAAATGGCTTCTACAGCACCACCAGTTCTCCCGATCTCTAATCCCCAAACCGTTCCATCCGCCGCTCCTTCATCCGTCGAATCTCAACCACCGATCGCAACACCAGCGTTTCGCAATTTCATCAATCAGATCACTGATACCGTTAAAAACGGTCTCTCTAAGCGTCGTCCTTGGGCTGAGCTCGTGGATCGTTCCACATTATCCAAACCTGAGTCGATCTCCGATGCTGCTGTTCGTATCCGTAAGAATTACTCGTATTTTAAGGTTAATTACCTCACCATTGCTACGGCGATCGTTGGATTCTCCCTTGTGACTCATCCTTTCTCTCTCGTCTTCCTCCTCTGTCTCCTCGCGTCTTGGCTCTTCCTTTACATGTTCCGTCCCAGTGATCAACCACTCGTCGTCTTCGGTCGTACATTCACCGATCTTGAGACGTTAGGGTGTCTGATCTTGTTCAGCATCTTTGTGATTTTCCTTACCGATGTTGGATCTGTTCTTGTTTCGGCTTTAATGGTTGGTGTTGCGTTGATCTGTGCACATGGTGCTTTTAGAGCTCCGGAAGATCTCTTCCTTGATGAGCAAGAGCCAGCTGCAAATTTGTGGATTTGGACTAATCTTTGTTTCTTATTCATGGGCAATAGCTCTATAGATGGAATATATATACTTGTATGATTTTGATTTGAAGAAGTTTTGCCACAGAGTTCAAACTCAAGATTCAATGGTTTGTTAGTAAATTGTTTGGATCTTGTAGCCATTAGCTTGGCTTGTATACAGTCGAAAAGAGTCAAATATGTGTAATATGCAAGATCCATCCAGATTTATCAAAAACAAGCACGCCCATCACAAGAGATGATATAAAAGAAGGTTCTTTTAAGCTGTTTCCTTGACTGATAATCCAAGTAAAATCTAAAAAGCAATGATCATAGAAAAATCTGTTTCAAAGAAAGGGGAGACCAAGATTTCGATGCCTGTAAAATGTTTTCTCATTAGCTGACAGAACAATGTCTACGCACTTGACTTAGAATCGAGTAACACACATTGTTTGGTAGATTTGATGAGTAGATTTCTTGATGTTGGGTTTCGTTGTCGATCGGCCCGATAAAAGCTCATTTTTACTTGTCATAGAGTCCAATTCGGCCGAGTCACTATGTCCAAATCTTTGATGTGAACGACTTCAATATTTCGGCCGAGTCACTATGTCCAAATCTTTGATGTGAACGACTTCAATATCCATTGCCAAAGATTATGCAACTTCTTCGTGATATGTTTGAATATTTTACTTCATTAACCGCCAGTAAAAATTTTAAATTTGGTTGCTACATATAATATCCTGAGTTTTGGAAAAATTATATTTTTTTTTGTCATGGTGTAAAACTATCAATTAGAAAATAAATAAGAGGAAAATATTGAATTGATGGCTTACAAAGTTACAACTAAGCCAAAACCAATTTTTTCACTGATTGGAAATATATATATGAAGGCATTAAACTTGCCATGACAACAAAAAAGGCATTAAACTTGCCTAAGTTACAAGGGGACCCTGCACCTAAAAAAAGAAGAGGCTGAAACTAAAGGGAGATATTGACCTTTTAGTTTTATCGACCAAACAAAATGAAAGAGAACAAACTTCAAAACATGTTTTCATCATTGAACAACTAAGCCAAAATCTCTAAAATAAGCTTTCTCTTTATTTTTTTATTGGGCAATAAGCTTTCTCTTTATAAATGAATTGTTTCTTACCTAAAAAGCTTTCTCTTTATTTTTTTATTGGGCAATAAGCTTTCTCTTTATAAATGAATTGTTTCTTACCTAAAATATTATGATATTGGGTAACAATCCACCTTATGAAAGTCTTCCTTATTTCGGGTTGTTGTTTACGTTTAAACCACCAATTTGACATCTTCCATCAATAGATAAATTACTGAATCATTTAAAATTCAAAGCCAATAACTGAATAAAGTTCTAGAGCTAAACGACTTCACAAAAGAAAAAAAAAGAAAAAGTAAACCCTGGAATATTAATAATTTTAACTTGAATTTCTCAGGTAGCCGATTCCTCTTATGATCTAGCTCACTAACAGCAGCAGTTTATTTACTTTTTGAAAACCGTTATAATGGAAATGGAATCACTAGTTTTCAAAACATTAATGTAAAACAAAGAAAAAAAAGAAGAAACATGTTGCCAAAAAATAAAAGACTAGAAGATGTCAAAAAGTGCTAAACTTGCACCAGAAGCCAAAACCCTGGAAAAGGAATATTTTAGATTTAAGGTGGATTGTTGCCCGCTTTCTCTTTATTTTTTTATTGGGCAATAAGCTTTCTCTTTATAAATGAATTGTTTCTTACCTAAACTATTATAATATTGGGTAACAATCCACCTTATGAAAGTCTTCCTTATTTCGGGTTGTTGTTTACGTTTAAACCACCAATTTGACATCTTCCATCAATAGATAAATTACTGAATCATTTAAAATTCAAAGCCAATAACTGAATAAAGTTCTAGAGCTAAACGACTTCACAAAAGAAAAAAAGAAAAAGTAAACCCTGGAATATTAATAATTTTAACTTGAATTTCTCACGGTAGCCGATTTTCTCTTATTATGGATCTAGCTTCACTAACAGCAGTTTATTTTCTTTTTCAAAACCGTTATAATGGAAATTGAATCACTAGTTTTCAAAACATTAGTGTAAAACAAAGAAAAAGAAGAAGAAACATGTTGCCAAAAAATAAAAAGACTAGAAGATGTCAAAAAGTTCTAAACTTGCACCAGAAGCCAAAACCCTGGAAAAGGAATATTTTAGATTTAAGGTGGATTGTTGCCCCTAAACTTGCACCAGAAGCCAAAACCCTGGAAAAGGAATATTTTAGATTTAAGGTGGATTGTTGCCCAAGATTTTTTTAGCTTTTATTTCCACAAATTATTAATTACGAAAATTAAGTTTCAAAATCTTAGTCGCAAAGTTATCTTTTAAACGAAAAGAAACAAAAAAAGCTACGTGTCTAGCAGGGATACTTTTAATTGTCGTCTGCACCACGCGTATGCTCAGAGGTGATCTCTATAGATAACTGTTTCAACTTTTCATTTATGACGTCTCTTCTTGCTAAATGGTGAATACTAGGCCAATCTATTCAGACCCAAATACTTAGTTTTTGCTTCTTTTTTTCTTGTTCGTTTCCATATTTTTGTGTGCTGTTTAATTTCTCTGCGTCTACGATGGAAAAGGAAGATAGTGTGTTAAAACAGAGTTCTTCTGATTCTGTAGTATCCTCGAGAAGACGAAGAAAAGCAGTCGAGTCAGTAGAAGCGACGTTACAAAGATGGGGGAAGGAGGAAGGCAGTGAAGGGTTGGAGAGAGTTCGTAGGGTTCAAGCGAAAGGTTCTAAAAAAGGTTGCATGAGAGGGAAAGGTGGACCAGAGAATCCGGTTTGTCGGTTCAGAGGTGTTCGACAAAGGGTTCGACAAAGGGTTTGGGGGAAATGGGTTGCTGAGATACGTGAACCAGTGAGGCACCATGGCTCAAACTCGAGCCGTGGCAAACGGCTTTGGCTTGGAACATTCGCTACTGCAGATGAAGCCGCCTTAGCTTACGACAGAGCTGCTAGTGTCATGTACGGACGATATGCCCGTCTAAATTTCCCGGAAGGTTTTCGAGACAATATGCCGGGAGAAGAAACGAATAACTATGAGACAGAAAGTTCTGGAAGATATTGGTTTGAAGCTGACAACGTATCTGAAGCCTGTAATGGCATGATTGAAGCCAAAGATGGGAAGGATTATTTACTTTACGACAATGGTATCGAGCTTGGTCAAGATAAGATCGAAAACCTTGATCATAGTGATAACAAGATAGTTGAATCCATGGTTTACAAGAACCCAGCCGTGAAAACGGAGGAAAATTACAGCTTTCATCAATTCGAATTGGATAGCGGATTATTGTACAATGAACCTGGAGGTGGATCCGATTCATATTTGGAGTTTTTTAGTTTCTAGCTAGGGTTTTTATGCTGCATTGAAGACTATGTACTATTATTAGTTCATTCAGTTTTTCATTATATTAAGAGTCGCGCACCGTACCACAAAAATGTTGACGTAGAAACAGGATTCTGGATCGATCTGTCTCATTCTGGCTTATCTGAGGTAGACCAGAGCATTTTCCATGGACCAGTTCTTGTCCCTAATCTGAGACATGACATAACATCCTTAGAGGAAAGTTATTTTGACGTGCTCGAAACTAGAATGTCTTATAAATTTTTTATGTTACCTCCAGGCTCCTGCGACCAACCTCAACGCCATGAAGAGGAACAAACCTGTCCAGATCCCGGCAAGGCCAAACGTTGGTGCAGCCAAAAGCATGAACAAGGAAGATACGAATCCGACAATGACCTGTTTCAAACGAGAATGTCTCAACTTATTTTTCTAGAAAGGAAGAATTAAACCACTAACTGATGAAGAAAAAAAGAGAGAGACCATAGAGTAAGCGGCAAATCCAAAGTCAGAGACGCCATAATAAAGCCCATCCAAAACAAACGCTATAGCATTCACTGGTTGAGTTCCAGCCACAAACTGTATCATACAACAGTGTTTAGATATTGTTTGTGACTATCCTTTCAAACCAACTCTTTAGAGATTTTTAAAGATAGATCTTACCAAGGTCCCTGACAAAGCAATCTTAATAACTTCTGAATCCGCTGTGAATAATAAAGATAGATCTTACCAAGGTCCCTGACAAAGCAATCTTAATAACTTCTGAATCCGCTGTGAATAAACTTGAAAATGGTTCGAAGGTTATGAACAATACAGCAGCCAAACCAGTTCCAGTTGCTAAACCTACCTGTTTTAAAAGTTGCAATTATTATATAAAGCCGATTATATGCGATGGCATGTAAAGGATGTACTGAATCACACTTGAAGGACTCCATATATAACTTCCCGGGCTTGTTTGTATTCTCCTTGAGAGAAAGTTGTTGCAAGCAAACTCTGAGAATATAGAGATAGAATAAGTGAAAATATACTCCACAAAACCCAATCAAGCTTCATATCAATGGGATCCTTATGTTTCGGTAACAATTTGCTAGAAAATATCTTTTTGAAGCTGAGTTGGTAAAAGATAACAGACCTGTGCAGCAATGGCTAAAGCATCGGTGAGTAAAGAGACAGCCAACCAGATTTCCAAAACGATTTGATGGCCAGCCATTTGAGTAGGTCCATTCTGAGCTGCTAATGAAGTAGCCAATGTGAATGGTACAATCAGTGCCACTGTTCTACCAATCAGAAGCCCACCTAAGCATGAATCAATATACTTTATATATTAGCCATTTTGGCGTTATGCATTTTAACCATTTATAGAAGCACAAAACTTTGAAGAGATACCTGATTTGAGGTACTGGTTGGCTCTTCCCACTTTGAATTGAGGAGAGAGTAAAACAACATTCTCATTCAACTTCCATAAAAGAATAAACGCAATCAAGTATCTGAGGAAACATTAACAAGTGAGAAAAGGATAAGAAGCAACAACTTAAAGATAATTATACTTATTGGAAGACTGAGTCTATTAGTATCAAAAGTTTACCACATTTATGGACGTACTCAGAAATCACAGTAGCAGCCGCAGCACCAGAGATACCAAATCCAAGGACAAATATCAGAATTGGATCCAGTATTGCATTAAGCACATTACCTGCAGCTGTTGGTTCCAGAGTTTTACCAGATCAGAAACAAGTATTGCAATTTTTATGTATGTGGGACTGCTAATGCGTCTCCAGTTCTTATATATACATCCCACAAAACCCAATCAAGCTTCATATCAATGGGATCCTTATGTTTCGGTAACAATTTGCTAGAAAAGATCTTTTTGAAGCTGAGTTGGGAAAAGATAACAGACCTGTGCAGCAATGGCTAAAGCATCGGTGAGTAAAGAGACAGCCAACCAGATTTCCAAAACGATTTGATGGCCAGCCATTTGAGTAGGTCCATTCTGAGCTGCTAATGAAGTAGCCAATGTGAATGGTACAATCAGTGCCACTGTTCTACCAATCAGAAGCCCACCTAAGCATGAATCAATATACTTTATATATTAGCCATTTTGGCGTTATGCATTTGAACCATTTAAAGAAGCACAAAACTTTGAAGAGATACCTGATTTGAGGTACTGGTTGGCTCTTCCCACTTTGATTTGAGGAGAGAGTAAAACAACATTCTCATTCAACTTCCATAAAAGAATAAACGCAATCAAGTATCTGAGGAAACATTAACAAGTGAGAAAAGGATAAGAAGCAACAACTTAAAGATAATTATACTTATTGGAAGACTGAGTCTATTAGTATCAAAAGTTTACCACATTTATGGACGTACTCAGAAATCACAGTAGCAGCCGCAGCTCCAGAGATACCAAATCCAAGGACAAATATCAGAATTGGATCCAATATTGCATTAAGCACATTACCTGCAGCTGTTGGTTCCCGAGTTTTACCAGATCAGAAACAAATATTGCAATTTTTATGTATGTGGGACTGCTAATGCGTCTCCAGTTCTTATATATACATCCAATTTACAAGATTGGAAGAGATGTTTGTGCAATACTTGCCAACTGCAACAACTTAAAGATAATTATACTTATTGGAAGACTGAGTCTATTAGTATCAAAAGTTTACCACATTTATGGACGTACTCAGAAATCACAGTAGCAGCCGCAGCTCCAGAGATACCAAATCCAAGGACAAATATCAGAATTGGATCCAATATTGCATTAAGCACATTACCTGCAGCTGTTGGTTCCCGAGTTTTACCAGATCAGAAACAAATATTGCAATTTTTATGTATGTGGGACTGCTAATGCGTCTCCAGTTCTTATATATACATCCAATTTACAAGATTGGAAGAGATGTTTGTGCAATACTTGCCAACTGCATATAGAGGCGTTGTTGTATCTTTGAAACCTCGAAAAGCTCCTTGCGCAGCCAATGCAACTACAATTGGCGGTGCACCATATGCTCTAAGTCTGAGGAACTGCTCTGCTGGTATCCGCATTGGTGAATCCTGAAAAATAACAAATCAAGAGAAAGAGATCACTTATACGAAACATCATATATAACAGCTTCTATAAAAATAAGTTCCAACTCATTTTTCTATGATCCGAGAGAAGCTTAAGACATTACAAAAGGTATAGCCATGACGTCCATCAAGAAATCAGACCCAAGAGAGAGCGCAATTGCCTCTGCCACACCAACTCCAGCAGCAAGAACCAAGGACGTTGAAACAGATGGCAGTACTTTCTTACCTTAACATCAAAATCAAACAACAGAATCAGATTCAAGAAACAAGAAAGTAAGAAAATTTTGCATTAAAGCTTGAAGGAAAGAAAAATAAACTACTTGTAGATGTAGAATAGTTATCATCTTTAGCAGCAATTGCTTGCTCTTCCGCAACAAACGATGTAGTGACATTTAGTAAAGGAACATTGAAGAGCTTCGATACCAAATTGAATACAGAAACTGAAACTCCTACCGCAGCTAGGTAAAGGAACATTGAAGAGCTTCGATACCAAATTGAATACAGAAACTGAAACTCCTACCGCAGCTAGTTCTGCAGAACCTGTTACATCACACAAAGTGATGTCAAAAAATGTAAAAAAATTGGAAAATGTGAAAATGAAACCAAAGAAAGCAGTTTACCAATATGGCCAACGAAGGCAGTGTCGACGAGAGACGTAATAGGATCAGCAGCTAAAGCTAATGCAGCAGGTAAGGCAATTGACATAATCTCCATTCCAATTTTACCAATCCTAAACCCAATAAATAAGATTGTAACTCTGAAAAAAACAAAACAAAAATACAGAAGAAGCATTAGGTTGTAAGACGAACCCAGAATCCAGTTTGGGAGATTCCACTAGTTTCTGTTGTTTTTCTGGTCGACGAGAAGAAGAGGTGACGGCGGGAGATTCATCACGAGGTGAAGATTTACAAACGATTGATCTTCGACTCGAGGAATTAGGATTCTTAGAAAGATAGTGAAGTTGTGATAGTGACGGCGATCGACGGGAAGAAAAAGAGAAGGAGGTAGCGACCACCGCCATTGTAGAGAGTGAGAGAGAAACGGAGAATAATCTCGGTGGTGGAGAAAGGATTGGAACCACACATGTTCAACTCTTTTATCTCTATGTACTGACTGGTTTAACGGTCTGATGAACGAACTAATTGCATCTTGTGTATGGACCTTTCATGGGCTAGTTAGTGGGCTTCGTAAAACCTTGTTTTTTTCTTCTTTCTTTTCTTTTTTTTTTCTTTTTTTTCTTGAAAGTTGTTTTTTTGAATTTATGTACTAGATTTTATTCCGCTATATATCGCGGATTGATTTTTATTTTAATATCAAATTGAAATCTTTTAGATTACATTATTAGTTTCTTTAGGTTTAGGTTTGATTATTAATATTAAAACTTAAGCCAATGGAATAGTAAAATTACTAATGCAATAAAAATAAATATAAAAAATTATATATTAATATAGTAGGTCTAATTTATAATTTTAAAAAAATTAGAAACTTTCTTTGAAGAAGATCGTTCACTTGAAACGGAGAGAAAAAAGTGAATAGCTTCAGAATTAGGGCTTGATCTTTGTCAAGTCGGCGATTGGTTCAAAAACCGTCGTAAAAAATTAAAGAAAAGACAAGGTGACGATGAAAAGACTCAACTCCAGGTTGAGGTAAGTAAAATTAATAGTTCAACACAATAATATTAACTTTTGGAAACCTAATTAAAATTTTATTAATATACGTTTCCATTTCATCTGATTGGATGAGGGAATCTGAACTTTTGGAAAACTGAAATTGAATTAAGAATGAGGGAATCTGAACTTTTGGAAAACTGAAATTGAATTAAGATCGAGAGTTTGCGACGCCGTGCAGCATCAGCAAAGCAGCCTCACATGACTTGCGGTCCCAACAATATATATATTTACATAAGATGACCTATAATATATCTTTGAGTTCATTTTTTTTCTAATACCCAATTGATTATGCAACTTAATATAGTGTGGCTGAAACCAGTAACCATTTATGGCAATATCATATTTACCATCGTGATGATTGTTGACAACAAAATAATACTTAAATCAGCCAAATGATTTGGCCCAAATCTCTCATTAAACAAATATTTTATTATATAAAATAGAGCGCGTTTAACGTGAGATCGACACATATCAAATGGATAAATTACGAGACATTGACACCTTTCAATTTAGTTAAATCTAACCGTTGATTTTTAATTTCCAAATATAGTAATCTTAATATTTAAAATTAAAAAATAATAATACAAAATTAACAATTTCAAATAACAGAAATATTCAAAATTTTCATTTTCTATTTTCAAAATATTTTAGATTTAATATGTCCGAATTTTTATGATGTTTAAAATCCAATCACAAATCACGTAATATACTACGTAAATAGAATATTACTTTGGAATGGATAATTCAGTAAAAGTATTTTATTTACTCATCTATTTTTCAAATATTTTAGTTATTCATATTTTTTCATCAGTTCTTATGTTATTTTCTATATGTAAAACAAAAGCTAAACAAAAGCAAAACATAAGTAAAACAAAAACAAATCGAAATCAAAATAAAAGTAAAATGAAGGTAAAGAATGAGTAAACCAAAAGCAAAATGAAATCGGAACATAAGTAAAACAAAATCAAAACGAAATTAAAACATATGCAAAACATAAGTAAAATATACTAATTTCACAAGCTGTATAAAATCTAAAAATTCATATTTCTAATACCCAACGTATCATATTGTTACATATAAATTCAACTTTCTTTATTTTTATTGCATATATCAGGTATGTTTAGTTTAGGTCATGTTCGAATCGGGTATTTAAATATATGAATTCAAGAAAGTATCAATTATGAATTCTATACTTGCGAAGTAAGATAAATTTTTGATTTCATCTTATAAAAGTCATATATAAACTAAAATATGAAAAGATGAATTATGAAGAGTACAAACTCACTATTTATAACTAAATCATAATAATATATATTGAAAAAATTACAATTTTCTAAATATAAAAAGAAAAATTCCACCTTTGAATTATAATATGTATACTAATATAACATCAACAGCTTAAAAAAAAAGAAGACGTAGAAATAAAATTTATTATAAATATTATGAATTTGTAATTTTAGATTGGAATAATAATATATATTGAAAAAATTACAATTTTCTAAATATAAAAAGAAAAATTCCACCTTTGAATTATAATATGTATACTAATATAACATCAACAGCTTAAAAAAAAAGAAGACGTAGAAATAAAATTTATTATAAATATTATGAATTTGTAATTTTAGATTGGAGAAACAAACAGAAATTATGTTTCTTATTGATTTGGCATAACAATAGTTTATTTTATCAAATTAAAGTATATTATACTATGTTAAAAGGATCTAGAAAGAAGACAGTTTATCGAGGAGCAAACAAAACGGTTAGAAACTTTCTTTGAAGAAGATTGTTCACTTGAAACAGAGAGAATAAAGAGAATAGTTTCAGAATTAGGGCTTGACCTTTGTCAAGTCGGCGATTGGTTCAAAAACCGTCGTAAAAATGAAGAAAAAACAAATTGACGATGAAAAGACTCAACTCCAGGCTGAGGTAAGTAAAATTAATAGTTCAACACAGTAATATCAAATTTTGGAAACCTAATTGAAATTTTCTTAATATACGATTCCATTTCAACTGATTGGATGAGGGAATCTGAACTTTTGGAAAACTGGAATTGAATTAAGATCGAGAGTTTGCTACGCCGTGCAGCATCAGCAAAGCAGCCTCACATGACTTGCGGTCCCAACAATATATATTTACATAAGAAGACCTATAATATATCTTTGACTTCTTTTTTTTCTAATACCCGATTGATTATGAAACTTAATATATAGTGTGTCACACTGACACCAGTAACCATCTATGGCAATATCATATTTACATATTAACATCGTAATGATTGTTCACAACAAAATAATACTTAAATCAGCCAAATGATTTGGCCTAAATCTCTCATTAAACAAATATCTTATTATATAAAAGAGAGCGTGTTTAACGTGAGGTTGACACATATTAAGTGGACAAATTACGAGATATTGACACCTGTCAATTTAGTTAAATCTTACCGTTGATTTTTAATTTCCAAATATAGTAATCTTGATATTTAAAAATTTTTAAAAAATAATAAACAGAATTTATTTTTGTTCTATAAAAAAACAAAATCAAAACATAAGTTAAATATACGAATTTCACAAGCTGTATAAAATCTAAAAAATCATATTTCTAATACTCAATGTATCATATTGTTTATATATAAATTCGACCTTCTATATTTTTATTGCATATATTAGGTATTTTTAGTTTTAGGTCATGTTCGAATCGAGTATTTACATATATGAATTCATGAAAATATCAATTATGAATTATATACTTGCAAAGTAAGATATATTTATGAATTCATCTTTTAAAAATTATATATAAACTAAAATATGAAAACATGAATTATGAAGAGTACAAACTCACTATTTACAAGTAAACTATAATAATGTATATTGAATAAATTACTATTTTCTAAATGTAGAAAGAAAAATTACACCTTTTAAATTATAATATGTATAATAATCTAACATTAAGAGCTTTAAAAAAAATCATTTGAAAGAAAATTTAGAAATAAAATTTATTATAAATATTATGAATTTGTAATTTTAGATTGGAGAAATAAACAAAAATTTATGTTTCTTATTGATTTGGCATAACAGTAGTTTATTTTATCAAATTAATCTCAGGTATCATTTTCTCAAGTAAATTTCAATGTTAAGTCGTTATTAAGTTCAATTTAGTAGATTATGATTGATTAGGGTTTGAGTTAAAATGATACTCATTTTTATGATGTTTAAAAGCTAATCACAAATCACGTAATATACTACGCAAATATAATGTTACTTTCGAATGAATACTTCAGTAAAAATATTTTAGTTACTCATTTATTTTTCAAGTATTTTAGTTACTCATATATTTTTTTTATCAATTCTTATGTTATTTTCTATATGTAAAACAAAAGCTAAACGAAAGCAAAACATAAGTAAAATAAAAAAAATCGAAAACAAAATAAACGTAAAATGAAAGCAAAATAAAATTAAAATGAAGGTACAGAATCAGTAAAACAAAAGCAAAATGAAATCAAAACATAAGTAAAACAAAATCAAAACGAAAGTAAAACATAGGTAAAACAAAAGAAAAACGAAAGTAAAACATAGGTAAAACAAAAGAAAAACGAAAGCAAAACATAAGTAAAATATAAGAATTTCACAAACGGTATAAAATCTCAAAAGTCATACTTCTAATACTCAACGTATCATATAGTTTACATATAAATTCGACATTCTATATTTTTATTGCATATAT
>CM071718.1:3042948-3055661 GCA_036630335.1 Physaria fendleri | reverse complement strand
CCCTGAGTCCCAATCCCCCCAGGCGTTTTGGCAAAGTAATTTTTGTCCAGCTTATCAATGGGATTGGACGTCCCTGTTTCTTACTTCGCCACCAGAAAGTTCTTATGCTCTGCTCCATCTTATTAATGATTTGTTGAGGTAGAAGGAAGCATTGCATAGCATAAGTTGGGACGGCTTGCAGTATGGACTTGATCATCACTTCTTTCCCTGCATAGTTTAGGAATCTATTGCTCCAGCTATTGGCTTTTTTATTGAAGCGGTCCAATAGATACTGGAAACCATGTGTGAAGTTTCTTCCTTTCAGCTCTGGTAGTCCCAAATATAAACCAATGCTGCGTTGACTTTGTATTCCCATAAGGTTAGAGATTTGATCTTTGTCCTGAGACTCCATGGGATGGCTGAAAGTAAGTGCAGACTTGGTATAGTTTACTTTCTGACCGGACATGTCAGCATACTCCTTCAGTATCTGCATCAGCCTATTTGCTTCCTGTGGAGTTGCTTTACAGAACAGCACAGAATCATCTGCGAAGAGCAAGTGGGATATGGGAGGCGCAGTAGGGGCAGCTTTGTAGCCTGATATGGTTCCATCTGATATTGCCTGATTGATGAGATAAGTGAGTCCCTCAGATGCCAGAATATATAGGTAAGGCGAAAATCCCTGAGTCCCAATCCCCCCAGGCGTTTTGGCAAAGTAATTTTTGTCCAGCTTATCAATGGGATTGGACGTCCCTGTTTCTTACTTCGCCACCAGAAAGTTCTTATGCTCTGCTCCATCTTATTAATGATTTGTTGAGGTAGAAGGAAGCATTGCATAGCATAAGTTGGGACGGCTTGCAGTATGGACTTGATCATCACTTCTTTCCCTGCATAGTTTAGGAATCTATTGCTCCAGCTATTGGCTTTTTTATTGAAGCGGTCCAATAGATACTGGAAACCATGTGTGAAGTTTCTTCCTTTCAGCTCTGGTAGTCCCAAATATAAACCAATGCTGCGTTGACTTTGTATTCCCATAAGGTTAGAGATTTGATCTTTGTCCTGAGACTCCATGGGATGGCTGAAAGTAAGTGCAGACTTGGTATAGTTTACTTTCTGACCGGACATGTCAGCATACTCCTTCAGTATCTGCATCAGCCTATTTGCTTCCTGTGGAGTTGCTTTACAGAACAGCACAGAATCATCTGCGAAGAGCAAGTGGGATATGGGAGGCGCAGTAGGGGCAGCTTTGTAGCCTGATATGGTTCCATCTGATATTGCCTGATTGATGAGATAAGTGAGTCCCTCAGATGCCAGAATATATAGGTAAGGCGAAAATGGTGAGTCCCTCAGATGCCAGAATATATAGGTAAGGCGAAAATGGATCGCCTTGGCGTAGACCGCAAGTCGGAGTAATGGTTTCACTTTCTGTTCCATTGATCATGAGCGTATAAGTGACTGTTGTGATGCATTGCTGTATCCATCCACACCAAGTGTCAGAGAACCCCATCTTGTGCATCAAGTAGTCCAGGTATTGCCAGTTCACTTTGTCAAATGCCTTGGTGATGTCTAACTTTACTGCCATGTATGGGTCCTTGCATCTCCTTGTTTTGAGCGAGTGCAAGAGTTCATGTGCATTCAGTACATTGTCAGTTATGCTCCTGCCTGTTAAAAATGCAGACTGATTTGTGGAGATGACTTTTTGGAGAGTGACTTTCAGCCTGTTGGCAAGCACCTTGGATATAATGCGGTACAACACATTGCACAAGCTAATAGGACGATATTGGTGGGGCAAAGTTGCTGGGGAGGTCTTTGGGATGAGACAAATCTGTGTACGATTTACAGCCTTTTTGAGAATGCCTGTAGTGAGGAACTCTTGGACATAGCTAGTAACTTTGTCTTCAATTTGTGGCCATAGCTTTTGGTAGAAGCCTGGAGAAAAGCCGTCTGGGCCAGGGGCCTTATCCGGATGCATTTGGAAGACTGCCTCCTTTATCTCCTGCTTGGTTACTGGTCTTATGAGGCGTTCATTATCTTCTGCTTCTACTATAGCTTTGATGTGGGGTAGTGGGTCTCCAATGCTTGCACAGTCATGTTGATAGATTCCTTGATAATGCTGCACAAGAAGATTCTGGATTGTCTGCGGGTTGGTGTGGTTTTTATCTTCATTGTCTTGTAGCGTTAGAATGTGGTTGTTAGCTCTCCTCTGTCTCATCTTGGCTTGAAAGAATTTTGTGTTTTGATCCCCATGTTTTAGCCACAATGTTCTGCTTCTCATCCTCCAGTATTGCTCCTCCAAGTGTAGAAAGTGATCTAGCACCTTATTGGCCTTAGAGATGGCTTTCTCATCAAGTGGGATTTGCGAGTGGAGTGGGATTTGCGAGTGGAGCTTGTTAAGGTGTTTCTGGATTGACTCAATCCACCTAGCCGCGTGGGGAATAATTGTGGGCTTCCATTGTTGTATCTTCTGTTGTAATTCAACTAGAGCATCCCCCATATCCATATGTTGATCCTGTTGAGTTATCTGCTTCCAGGTTTCTTGAAAGAATGATTGAAATCTTGGCATCTTTGTCCAAGAGTTGTGGAAGTGGAATTTCTTCTTTTGGCCATGTAGTTTCTGCTCCGTGTGGATAATTATTGGTCGATGGTCCGATCCTATCCAATCTAAATGTGTGACTAGAGCATTGGGGTGTAAGTGTCTCCATTGTTGATTCCCATATGCTTTGTCAAGAAAACATTGGATTTGATGTGTGTACCTCTGTCCATGCCATGTGTATTTATGTCCTTTGAAAGGTAACTGGGTCAACGAGAAGTGGTAGAGCATGTCCTTAAATAGTCTGCAACTTTGTATTGTTCTCGGAGGACCACCAGATTTGTGTAACGGGCTCTCTATGTCATTAAAGTCGCCAAGAAACAGGAATGGTCTCTGGAACACTTGATGATCCGATGGTAATGAGATTAGGTGCTGCTAAAATTGCTTCCTCTCTTGAGCATTTGGGGGACCATAAATATATGCGACACAAAAGACATAACTTGAAACAGACACTTCCATTAAACTTAAAAGACATAACTTGAAACAGACACTTCCATTAAACTTATATAAAGGGATGGTTCCACAAGGAACCTTACAGACACTGATGACTTCCAACCAAAACAGACACCACCACTACTACCTTCAGCTGGAACAATGACATTATTCTCATATCCTAACGAAGACAACATACTTGACACATACTCAGACTTGTTTTTAGTTTCAACTAGACATACTACTTCCGGATTATTTCTCCTACAAACGGACCTGAGATAAGGAACTGTCTTTGGGTTTCGGAGCCCTTGACAGTTCCAGTGCAAGAGGATCATGGCTCCGGCGGTGGCTTAGAAGGTGCCACCGAACCTTCATCCTTATCATCTTGAGGTTTCTCCTGAGCTGTTTTGGTCTTAACTTGTCTCGCAGTATGGCTTGTGTTGTCCTCTGTTGTCTTTCTTTTCTTAGGTTGTGGACTTGTCTTAGGCTCATTTATGACAATTCCAGCTCTTGGTCTTCGAGAGAATCTGACCGGTGCTTTCCTAGCCTTTGTCTTAGTCCCAGTTTCCTCTACCACTGGTCTCTTCCCCTCTCTTTTGGCTTTAGCAAACTGCTCCTTATCAGCCTCCAACTCCTCTCCTCTCTCTTTTGGCTTTAGCAAACTGCTCCTTATCAGCCTCCAACTCCTCATCCACGGGTTCAGAACTGTTACTTGATTCATTCCCAGTCGCAGTGATCTTTGGTTGCTGCATCTCCGACTCCTGATCCTCAGGTAGAATAGTGGTGATAGGTTCTAGAGCTTTTGGCCAATCCTGCAGAAGTGTGGAGTTATTCTTCATTGCTGTGAGAGGGACGAAAATCTGTGGAAAGTCCTGGAGAGTGAGAGGGGTGATATGTGAGTCAGTGTTGCCACGCCTGCTTCTAGTTATCTGCTGAGTGTTTGAGTTGGCCTCCTGTGGTCTAGCTTGGGAGTTAGGAGTGTTTCCTTTAGTTACAGCTTCTTGTGGTTGGGGAAGGACCTGATTATCTCTGCGTGGAGATTGGTTTTGTGAAGTTGGTGGAGATCGGAGCAGGTTTGCAATGGAAGACGAAGATGGAGTGGGAAGGAGAGCTGGCAGATGACTCCTGTGTGGATGGAATTCCCTTTGGCGTTGCATTGGAGCATGCGGTTGTGGCATTCCTTCTGGGAGTGGAGGAAGATCAATGTTGTTAAGAAAAAAAAAAGCTTAAATTGGGTTAACATTCATTTCAAAGTCACTGAAATCACATTTTTACCCAACTCTTGGTTAACACGTTTTTACACAACATTTTACTAAATAAGCGTGGGAGTTGTGGTTATTATATGCAATTAGTACTTTTTTAGTTCCAATGCTATACAATGATGTGTAGATGAAACGCTTAAATATGGGTTAACTATTTAGGTTTCAGTTTCACTGTAAGCCATCGTTTTCTATTGAAATAAGATCAGAGTTTTCTTAGTAAGTACCTATGAGTATTGTTACCCTTTCAAAAGATACGACATGCTTGGAGTTCACTTACAAAGATCCACAATAGACCTTGTCCTAATCGCAATTGCAAAAAGAGAGAAAAAGGGAACTCTTGGATGCAAATGTCAAATTCACACAACCAATATAACCTTAGAAAGAGTTGAAACAAGTGTCACTTAAACAGCAAGAACAGTTAAAAGAAGCATCCAACAAAAAGAAGAAAAACGAAAACCAAAGAGAGATAAAAGCAAAGCAGAGTAGCTTGAGGAAAAACCAAAGTTGTAATAACCTTAAACAATTAAGCATGTCTTTAACAAAGCTTGCGCCGCTTGTAACGCACTATCACACCGCCTTTAATGCCAACCACCATAGCGTTCCAATCGATCTCAGGGAAGGGTGAAACCAACTCAAAGTCAAAGTTCCTCAATAAATGACTCCATATAGTTTTGATCTGTAGGTAGGCAAATGGCTCTCCTAAACAACCATGCCTACCTCCACCAAACGAAATGTACGAAAAAGCTCCTGTTGCTTTGTCCTCTTCTCTTCCGTGAAGTCTCAATGTTTCCTTTATGCAACGGTAAAGAACATCCATCTCGGATAAGATATCGTGGTCGATCTTTTCTCCATGTTTCTTAATCAGTTTCTTCTGCTCATCAAGAGCTGCAGAGAAGTATTCTTTGTATTGTATCAAATAAGCACCGGTCCATGTTGAAGTGATAGAGCTAGTGTGTTGTCCTGCAAACAGAGCTGCAATGAGTAAACCCGTGACTTCAGATTCAGTTGTTTTTCTGCCGTCTTTGTACTTTGATTCAATGAGAAACTGTAACAAGTCATCCTCCGATTTGCCAGAACGTTTTCTCGACTCTATGATTTTTTCGAAAATCTCAGCAAGCTTTTGACGAGCACGGTCACGACGTTTGTGAGCTGGAATTGGGAGATATGGAAAGAGAAGACTAATAGGAAGACGGTCACGACGTTTGTGAGCTGGAATTGGGAGATATGGAAAGAGAAGACTAATAGGAAGCATTCCCTTGTCAAGTTCAAGGAACAAAGCAGCAACATCATCAAAAAGATGGTCACGAACTTCTCGACCCAGTAAACATCTACTCGCAGTTAAGGTGGTAAGTCTCCCTAACTCAAACTTCAGATCAGCTTCACCGCTCTCTCCCCATTTCGAGAAGTAGTCCTGCCAAGAACAAGGAAAAGTGTTTATATATGATATGAAACTACCAAAAAAAGAACACAACACATACTCAGTGGAAGATTATAGCAGAAGTAATGTCTCATTTTACCTCAGCTTCCATAACCATCATATTCACATAACCCTTCAACTTGTTGACTCTAAGTGCTTCTGTAAAGAACCGAAACTGCTCTTGGCGAACAGAATAGTCAACATCGAAGACAACTCCACGGCCAAAAGTAGGCACATTGAACCTATAAACTTCCCTTTGGCTGAGATGAGATTCAGAAGCCTGGAAGAAATGAGCAGAAACTTCGGGACCTATGAGAAAAGTAATCTTTTTGTGAAGAAGATTAACAGTGAACACACTTCTTAACAGTGAACACACTTCCAAGCTTAGGGTATTCCTCTTTAAGCATAAGAATTGGTCCTTTCATGAATTTGATAAGACTTCCTATCAATGGAGGCCAAACTTTAAGAGTAGGAGGAAGACGTTTCTTCTTGGATTCGGAAGTGAAGAAGGAGAAGATGAGTTTGGTTATAACAAGCGTCGCCATTATAACCAAACTCGTCTTCAACAATTTGTTCTCTGAATCCAACTCCATACTTCTTTTTCCTTTCAAACTCGTCTTCAACAATTTGTTCTCTGAATCCAACTCCATACTTCTTTTTCCTTTAACTCTGAAATCAATCCATCAAATTAATAATGGACAAGATTCGGATCATTCTGACTAATTTATAGGACAAAAACTGTATTGCTATTAAATAACATGATGATTACAAAATGGCACATGAATTTTGTACCATATACTAATCGTTATATGAAGTAATAATACCTGCAATAAAACCAATTCATCAAATAGGACAAAATGGTGGTACAGCAACTTCAATGACACACCAACGTGCATAATTGGTAATGAATTGCTAAAAAAAATAAGAAGAAAGTGAATTAGTGAGGACATGGTTACAAGTTACAACACATTACACATGGCAGAGTATTTTAAAACGCACCGGTTTTGTCCTCTTATTATATTGGCAATACTTAATTAAATTGATCTCTTATCATACGTTATAATTTATATCTGCATCTTTGTAACTTTGTTCTTAGTGCCGAGTTTGGTTAAGCTACTACTTCTTTATTCATTGTTTGGGATTGTGGATCCGTCACGAAACATATCTAAACTATTTTTCCATGTCGTTAATTTGCTAAATATTGATTTTTGATTCAACTTTTAAGACTTTTTTTTTTTTTGATAATATTCTTATCTTTAAATGGTTTTTTTTTTTTTTTTTAGCTTGATTAAGCTATTTCTTACCAAAACCATATAAACACGTTTTTCTCTGCATTTTTTTATTCCAGCCCTACCTAGCTCTGTCTTTTTTGTTTGTTGGTTCCAACATTTTTATGGATTGATGTAAAAGATTAAAGAAGCAAGAAAAAACGAGCTAGGTTGATTCATTTATACTACTACCCGATGTTAACTAAGACTTGACCACTAACACGGACACGGACAGGTACGTGTTACATGATTACTATTTATTAGCAGTGCCGGTCCATTTATAATTGGGGCCCCAAGCAAAAATTGACAAAAATTGGGACCCCTTTAACAAAAATTAAAAAAAAATACACTTATATGGGTTCGAACTCGGGTTGATACTACTAAATTCACCGCTGAACTACTAACTACTCTTATATTTTTTACAAAAATATTAATATATAATACTATGTAACAGAAATTCTGGGACCCAAAAAACTCGTAAAAAATTGAGTGCCCTAAACGACCGTTTATATCGCTTGACTATGTAACAGAAATTCTGGGACCCAAAAAACTCGTAAAAAATTGAGTGCCCTAAACGACCGTTTATATCGCTTGGCCTATGGCTGGCTCTGTTTATTAGTCTATTGGTTTGTTTACAGGTCACACTTATACCAAGACGATATATAGATTTATCTTTTTAGTTGATGTTTCTTGAAAATCTTTTTATGTTAATTTTATGTTCATATGGATGCATATCAATATCATATATTTGTTTTATCCAATTACCTTTCTTTTCAATTTATATTTTCGGTTTTTCACTTTTTTTTACTTTAATATATAGTTTGGTAATCTAACGTAGTATATTATCTTTAGTTTTTTTCCATGCATAATGCATGCATAAATTAAGATTGTTTGATTTTTTCACAAGAACTGTACATCTCTGGAACGAGGCCCAAATGAGGTGATATAACTTTTCTTTATTTAAATGTGTTACATCAACTTTAATTGCGATTCTTTCCCAAATTCCCATTCACAGCCAAGATATTCCGCATTTGTCTTTTGGGCTTGTTTTAAGTTAAAGGCCCAATTTAATGTTGGGTTTCATTCCAAATATATTCGTATGTCTTTTTTTTTTTTGGTTGGTTCCAAGATTTTTATCGGTTAATGTAAAGAACCACGAAAAAACCAGCTCGGTATATTCAATTTATATTACCTTATGTTAACCGGACTTAACCACTCCCAGGACGGGTGATACCAAGATATGCTTACTCTTATGTTAACCGGACTTAACCACTCCCAGGACGGGTGATACCAAGATATGATTACTAGTCCATTGGTTTGTTTACAGATCACACTTGTACCAAAGACGATAGAATCATAGAATTGTCTTTTTAAGTTCATTTTCGTTAAAATCTTTGATAGTAAATTATATGTTCATATGGATGCCTTGCCTAATATCATATATTTTCTTTTATCAACTATGTACCACTTTTTTTTTGAATTTATATATTCGGTTTTTTTTTTTTATATATAATATATGGTTAGGTATGTTAGTCAATAATAACGGTGGACGGTGGAAACAAAAATGGTGTATGATTAGTCAATAATTTTGTCCCACCAAACCTCCTCAACCCCTATAAATATGAAGCATAGGGAGAGTTTCATAATCATCTCAAAAATCAAAACAAGAAGAAGAAACTTAAGAGAGACGTGAGAGAGAGTTTCCTTTTTTTTTGAGTTGTGAAAGGTGTGAGTTGAGAGTGTTGTAAATTTTCCCGGTTAATAATAAAAGATCCGCAGCGGATCCAAAGACGTAGGCAAATTTGGCCGAACTTCGTTAACAAATTAGTATGCGTTATCGTTTCCATAATTCTGATTTCTCAGAAATTTGTGATAATTTCCTAACATGGTAATCTAAAGTCATATATTATCTAAGCTTAATCCATGCATGCATAAGATTTAGTTTGATTCTTCACGTGAACCGTCTTTCTCGAAATTTTTATTTCAGTGGATAATTAATTTAATAATACCAAGCATGAAATACTATATATTAATGTATCCTAACGACACAACAATCACATGCATGCATAAGATTTAGTTTGATTCTTCACGTGAACCGTCTTTCTCGAAATTTTTATTTCAGTGGATAATTAATTTAATAATACCAAGCATGAAATACTATATATTAATGTATCCTAACGACACAACAATCAGATTTATACAGATAATTGAAAAAGAGCTGTCATGGTTTAGATCTTGTCAATTAACAACTAAAAAGATTCGATTGTATCAAATGATCATTGGTAGTTGATTAATCTAGTTACTGAATAGTAACTCTAGTAACATATTCTTATTTATATACATTTTTGACTTCCACTCTAGTAACATATTCTTATTTATATACATTTTTGACTTCCAGGAAATATTTAAACAATTAAACAAACGAATAACTAGAATAATCCGACTAGTCGTAAACTTTTTCGTTTGGTAGAGTAGAGTGGCGTATGAAACAATTAAAAATCAAACGCAAATCTCAAGAAATTGTATTATCCCTCAAAATACGTGCAACTTTCATAATAATAATCGTTAATCTTAATTTAATATTTATAATACCACCCAATCCAATCAAAGCTAGTGACAATAAAATACAAACCTCGTGTAAACTCTTCTCTATTAAATTAATTACATGTTGACATTTTCATTTTAGCCGTAATGATTTACTCCCTCTGTTTCTTAATATAAGGGGTTGGGATAAAAAACACGATATTTAAGAAAATACATTAATTCTATGTTTTTAATGTTTTGGCACAAATAATTAGATATTCAGCCAATTAAGAATTAATATTTCAAGATATTAATAATTTTAATCATTAAATTCATTAAAAATTTGCATAGAAATGGGAGAACCCCTTATATTTTGAAACAAAAATGAAATCCTAAAACCCCCTAGATTAAGAAACGGAGGGAGTACCTATAATTCGGCTAATCTGACTCTTACCTAACTAGTTAGACATGCTTAAACTAATCTCCAAATTAAACCAAAAAATGTAATAAATACGAATATACTTTAGTTCTCAAAAACTGTAATATTGGAACCAAACTGAAATATATTGTTTTAATGTACTAGTTAATAGTAATATAGGTCGGACTCATATCCCACCATACACAATAGAATATGCTACAATAATCCAAATAATTAATTTTAATGACATTTTGACCAAAAGAGTTAGACACAATCAGGAACCGTTGAATAATACATAGGCTTATTTAGTGTAAACGCTTATTTAGGTTAAACACTTAATACTTTACATTATCATGAAAGTGATGTTAGTGTTAAATATATGAAGGTGGCTCATTTTCTTCTTATTTCAGCTTTCATTAGATTAATAAAAAAGATACCGTAAAATCGTCTTTATATTACATCTATCTCTGATCCAAAGTCACACACCAAACAAAGATTAGAGTCAGAAAAGTAGAGTGACTAAAATGGCTTCAGAATCCACCACCACCGTCGTGAACAACCTTCAACAACCATTACTTGAGACAACAAAATCAGAAGTTGACTTCAGAATGGAGAGTGTATTAACAGACACAAACTTATCATATTTCCGACGTATCTACTTAGCTACTTTGATCGAGATGAAGTACCTTTTCCACTTAGCAGCTCCAGCTATCTTTGTTTATGTCATCAACATGGGTATGTCTATGGTCACTCGTATCTTCGCTGGTCATTTAGGTAGCATGCAACTCGCAGCAGCATCTCTTGGAAACAGCGGTTTCAATATGTTCGCCATTGGTCTCATGGTACGTATATAAGACCACAATCTAAAACGAAAAATATAAATTATCACTGTGTATTGCTCTGCTTGTGCTCAGGGCCATTTCTTAAAGTTGTTCATACTCTAACCGTTTTTTTTCTTTTTCTTTTTGGGTCATGTGATATATAGCTGGGGATGGGAAGTGCAGTGGAAACACTATGTGGACAAGCACATGGAGCACAAAGATACGACATGCTAGGAGTTTACTTACAACGATCCACAATAGTTCTTGTCCTAACAGGACTACCAATGACTATACTCTTCATCTTCTCTAAACCTATTCTCACTTCCTTAGGTGAACCATCTCAAGTAGCATCAATGGCTTCAGTTTTCGTCTATGGTATGATTCCAATGATCTTCGCTTACGCCGTGAACTTCCCAATCCAAAAGTTCCTCCAATCACAAAGTATCGTCACACCAAGTGCTTACATCTCAGCAGCTACATTAGTCATACACTTAGTTCTTTCTTGGATCTCTGTTTTCAAGTTTGGTTGGGGTTTACTTGGTCTTTCGGTGGTTCATAGTCTCTCCTGGTGGATCATTGTTATGGCTCAGATTGTTTATATTAAGATTAGTCCAAGATGTCGGAAGACTTGGAATGGGTTTAGCTTGAAAGCTTTTGATGGTCTTTGGAGTTTTTTCCAGTTATCTGCTGCTTCTGCTGTTATGCTTTGTCTTTCTTTGGAGTTTTTTCCAGTTATCTGCTGCTTCTGCTGTTATGCTTTGTCTTGAATCTTGGTATTCACAGATTCTTGTTCTTCTTGCTGGACTTTTAAAAGATCCTGAACTTGCTTTGGATTCTTTAGCCATCTGGTAAAATTTTCTCTAACCTTTTTACCTTTGGGGGAAAAAACATTATAAAGTGTTGATTAGTCCAAGACTCAAGTTATTAGTTTATTACAGCGTCAGTTTTACGGTACTTAGAGTTAAAGACACTTTACTGACTCTTTGATAAGAAATAAAATGTATATTAACCTTTCTAACAGATTTACACATAATTACTCTATAATTAAACTTACTTTATTTGTCTTTATATGTAGCATGTCAATTTCTGCATTATCATTCATGGTGTCTGTTGGGTTCAATGCAGCAGCCAGGTTTGAATATTTTTTGAAAAAACATTTTGAATTATTTATAATAAGTTAATAATGAGGTAATAACACTTTTTTTTTTTTTTTACTATAGTGTAAGAGTAAGTAATGAATTAGGAAGTGGGAATCCAAGATCAGCAGCATTTACAACAGCGGTAACAACAGTAGTATCATTTTTACTGTCAGTGTTTGAAGCCATGGTGATACTGTCGTGGCGTAATGTCATCAGTTATACTTTTACCGACAGTTCAGCTGTTGCTGAAGCAGTCTCCGAGCTTTCTCCTTTCTTAGCTGTTACTATAGTTCTCAACGGAGTTCAACCTGTTTTGTCTGGTAAAAAATTAAATATATAATTAGATTAGTTTGTGATTAATTAAATGATTAATAATAAACTTGATATTTTGAAAAAATAGGTGTGGCTGTAGGATGTGGATGGCAAGCATATGTGGCGTATGTTAATATTGGATGTTATTACATTGTTGGGATTCCATTGGGTTATGTTCTTGGTTTCACTTATGATATGGGAGCTAGGGTAAATTTTTTCTTTTTTTCACATGATTTATATACATTTATAATTAAGTAGTTGATTGGTGTAGTTGTGAAAGTAAATTAAAAATTGTTAATTTGATGATTTTGGTGTAGGGAATATGGACAGGGATGATTGGGGGTACACTCATGCAAACTATTATCTTAATCATTGTTACTTTCAGAACTGATTGGGATAAAGAGGTGAATAAATTACTTAATTGTCATTTATATCTTTAATTATACAATAATTATATGTTTTTGTAATTTTTGGATTCTTTTTTGCTATCTAAATTAAGGTGGAAAAGGCGTCGAGACGATTGGACAAATGGGATAACAGCTCTCCGCTTCTTAA
>CM071718.1:3002872-3014572 GCA_036630335.1 Physaria fendleri | reverse complement strand
TTTTTTTTTTTTTTTTTTTTGTTTTAAAAAAAAAAAAAAAAAAAAAAAAAAAAGTAACCAATAAAATACGCTTATAAATAGAGATGATAGTTAGTTACATATCTTCCCAAGATTTTCTCTCAGAAAAGAAAATCCGTTGAAAGAGAAATTTACGATGCGTTTTGAGACGTGAAGATTCGAGGCTGTTATTTGATACTTGTTTTTGCGTTGTTCTTCTCTTTCTCTCGTCGTCTTCTTCAGGTAACATTGAATCCGCAATTGTTTATTTTCTACATTTTGAAAAAGGACTCTGAGTTTTCAATTCAATTGATCTCTCCGATGATTTTCCTTGCAGCGCGATTCCCAAGACGATGAATTCTACAAGCTCTTCTATTCAAAGTTGTCTTGAATCTTTCTCGGATTCTGATTTGATTATCTTGAGATTGAGGGAATTTTTAAGATTTGCAAACGCCTATGGTGCTATCACGACGACTAAAAAGGAGTCATACCAGCTCTTCTTTAAGATTGTGAATCTCTTTCTATGGTGCTATCACGACGACTAAAAAGGAGTCATACCAGCTCTTCTTTAAGATTGTGAATCTCTTTGCTTTCTTAAAAAATAAGTAGACACATGAAACCTATCTTTAATCTCCTTGTTGTAATTTTTGTTTTTGACGATTCTTGTTGATGATTCTCATTTGTATCTTATGTGTTTGGTTCTATAGAAAAAAAAAAAGTAACCAATAAAAATGCAGAATTAGAGATAGAAATGGTCATAACATATTTTCAAAAATATATCATAATTAAAGAGAACAACAAAATAAATAATTTATCCCAATTCAAAGGCAATAATAGGTCTCCACCAATTGTGTAGTGCACACAATCATATACAACTTCCACAAACTCCTTTTCTGAAAAATGAATTTCATATTTACCAAGTTTATTCTGAATGACACAATTATTTGGTCTTATGACTGTATAATACTTATCTATACTTCTACTAATTTTTTAATAATTCTTTAAGCAACTATATTATAAGGTATAAGTTTTATATGTTAATTCTTTAATGATTTTAAATTATGAAATTTATACCGGTGAATCTAGATTTAATATACTCACCCAAATGTATATATATTAATCAAAAAATATGAACCTTGATCCATGTTTTATTTGACCATAAACTTGATTGATTTTATCCTCTTTTGACTTTTAATTTTTTATTGTTCTTTTTTATGGAGATAAATATTTTATGTTTATGAAGTGTTTTTTTTTTTTTTTTTAATGATTTCAGGGCCTCCTTATTTATATATTGCAGCCCAAAAACCCAAACCAATAAGCATTATACCCAAATTATACCCAAGGAGTTGCTAGGGCATCTCCGTCACATGAAGCACGTGTTACACCTAACATTTGAACCAAATGTTGGCTACACTTATCATTACTCTATAAATGCATTCGCCAGCCACATATTACCTCACCAGTTGCAATAGTAATCAGATAGAATGAGCTTTTTCAATGTAGCTGGTGTGAGGCCAAGATGCTGTTCCAGTGTTCCGATGATGACTTCCTTGGCACCAATATTGTGAGTACACCATACTCATCATTAGCGACCTCATCCATGTCGTCAAATGACACATAACCTGTGTATCTTCTTGTCGGCACATGCTAGCCTAGAAGAAGAACATCATGCTCCTCCATAAGGCTGGAATGTGCCCAGAGAGGTTACACAGGTTAGGTGTCATTTCAAGTTAACTTTCAATTGGATCTCTTGGAAGTTTTTTTTTACAATTTGGAAATTCATCTTTGTGTTGTCCAATGGGGGATTCTTCTGTGTCCTCAGTTTACTGTAAAGCTTACTTATCCAACCAGATTGAAATCTCACCAAGACAAGTAAGAACTGACTTTAACCATGCCTTAATTGAAGATTTGACCCATCTTAGTATTTGTATTAGAGTATAATTGTTGTAAAAAATTTTGTAATTTTAATGCTTAGCTGAGTTATATATATCTGAAAGGCTATTCCAATTGTTTTGCAGTAGTTGCCTCTCATAGATATTGAATGATGATCGTCTCTCATACAAAGTTTCTCAAACTCTCTCTTCCTCACAAAACTCCACCTTTTGTTTCTTTCATTTGTCTCCGAATCTGATTCTTGGCCCTTCTGTATGTAGCTCATCTTTTTATTCTATTTTTTTTTTTTTTTCTCAAATAGCATTCTCTTTGTTAATCCTCTTGATCTCTGGCTTTAAATTCAGCTATTTTCATGAATTTGTTTCTTAATATGACTCCCTTCAGCGGTTTAAATCGAAGCTTCTATGGGACATGGGTTGGTTCCTTTTCTGCCATGTCATTCTTCTTCCTTCTATTACTTTTCTTTCTGGCACATGCTAGCCTAGAAGAAGAACATCATGCTCCTCCATAAGGCTGGAATGTGCCCAAAGAGGTTACACAGGTTAGTTGTCATTTCAAGTTAACTTTCAATTGGATCTCTTGGAAGTTTTTTTTTACAATTGGAAATTCATCTTTGTGTTGTCCAATGGGGGATTCTTCTGTGTCCTCAGTTTACTGTAAAGCTTACTTATCCAACCAGATTGAAATCTCAACAAGACAAGTAAGAACGGACTTTAACCATGCCTTAATTGAAGCTTTGACCAATCTTAGCATTGTATTAGAGTATAATTGTTGTAAAAATTTCTTATTTTAATGCTTAGCTGAGTTATATATATCTGAAAGGCTAATCCAATTGTTTTGCAGTTGCCTTTCATAGATATTGAATGATGATCGTCTCTCATACAAGTTTCTCAAACTCTCTCTTCCTCACAAAACTCCACCTTTTGTTTCTTTTCTACCATGCCATTCTTCTTCCTTGTGTTACTTGTTCTTCGTTGAATTTTGTCTACAAAATTTGGCTCTGTTTGCTAATCTGGTTTCAATCTGTGTAGTTGCTTGCAGCATCTTGGCTGTAATTGATTTGACATTTTTCCCTTTTTTTGGTTTTGAAGAACTCCAAAATCTGGTTTTTTAGGTGATTGATTGTCTTATTGCTATGCCTTAACCAATCCTGATCCAACTATGTCACTGTCTCAGTTTTTGGATTCTTAGTTGGGGGGTTTTGTTTTGTTTTAGATCCCATAGACATATGTCACTGTCTCAGTTTTTGGATTCTTAGTTGGGGGGTTTTGTTTTGTTTTAGATCCCATAGACATATATCTGGTCTCTTGGTTTAGTTGAATCAATGAATTTTTACCTCAGTTGTTATTCCCACCAACAGATCAAAATACACCAACAGTGTGTGTGTGTGCGTGGCTCCATAATACCATTGCTTTAGCTCTTGTTCTTGTTCTATATGTGATGTGTTCAATGGTTCTTCTTGATCAATTACAAGATATGTTCTCCATAATGAGTGTGTGTAATTTAATGATCGTTGACACCATAAGAAATTAGCTATTGCTGTTCTCAAATGTCTTCATGTTTTAGTAGGCAACTCCACTGGTTTATTCCCATCTGTATTGCATCTTGCTCCATAATTATTACAAAATGGAACCAAAGAAGATCTCTGTGAAACATTAAGGAAAAGTCCTATGCAATCTCTTGAATGAATACTCAGAAACCGCATCAATTCAAACCAAATCATTAGCTAACTCCATTGCTTCAACTCTACTACATCCAGCAAATCGATTACCTTCAATAAGCACTGCGCAAGTAGTTCCAGCATCCACCTTTGATTCCAAAACATTGATCCTATGAGCTTTGCAGAATCCGAAAAGAACAGTGTTCGATATGGGAAGTGACACTGACATGATAACCTTCCAATCCAGCACTCAGATTAAGCATAAAAAGCTTGTCAAGTGTGGCCATTTCAACCGTTTCTTCCTTGCTCCAGCCTATTAATCGACTAAGCCACCATGTAGCCTCCTTGCTAGACTTCTATTTAGATCAACCCGAGCACATTTTCTAGCACTTAACTAACCATCAAAATAAGGCTTCACAACGAGAGACTTCTTCGACCATTTTTCAGCATCTTCCAAGACCCAGAAGTTCACCATACCTGATGACAGTTCCATACAATCAAAAAGAGTTGGTTTTCCACCATACTCGATGAACCCCAAATACTCCAAATACCCTGTATGATCAGACGTTTCATGAGGTAATTTGATGATGTTGAACTCTTCAGACCTAACATCGAAACAGATAACCTCCTCATCATTGAAACCGATAACCTTCTCAGCAAAATAGTAAATAACTCCGTTGATACACTGTCCTTTTCCTGAAGGAATACGAGGTTGATCAATCTCAATTCTTTTCCACGAACTTCCTTCTTCCAATACAAAGACCCAAAGCTCGGAGTAAATCCTCCCAAGTTGTCGTTGTACTGACACAGCTGAGTAAAGTATTTTGTATTGATCAAGAACTGGATCATATCCGAAAAAGTAGTCATGCTGCTGATCAGCAGAGATGTTTAACTCAATTGCGGGTAAGATTACTCTTTGTCCGGTGATGGGATTGTATATATGAGGCTTTTCACAAACAGTGTAAAAGATCAAGCCGCGAAGAACCACCATGTTGTATCCTCCGATCTCTTTCTTCGTCCAATCCACATTGAAAACAATAGTACTACTGTTACTAGTAGCAGACTCTAAAGATAAGCATACAAGTTCAAAGTTTTCGGAACTAATGTGCTCCTTCACTGTATCACAATCATGCTCCCCCCTTATCAAAGTATTGTATAGACGAGGTGAAGATGGGAAAAGATAACCTTGAGAACTGATAAGAGAAGACCATAGCTTTGATACGCATTTGAACCTAGCTAATGATTTCATAGGCAATCTCTTCATAATCATGATCTGCAGATCCAAAGGTAACTCTGGTGTCATCTTCACTTGTCCCCACACCCGCCGAGATAGCTAACTTCTCCAAAATCTAACAAATTCGCCGGAAAGAGCTAGGTATAGACGGAAGTAGATTAGGAAATTCGAACTTTCAAGAGACAGAAAATAGGGTTTTTTTTAATTTTGTTTGTTTCCCTCAGATTTTTCAATAAGTTTGCGGCCCATTAATTTGGGCTAAATTAAATTCAGGCCCATTATTGATAAGCTTATTTGAATCCCAAGAGTAGAAGCAGCTTAATCAGATTCTTTTGCTTCCAAAAGCTATGTCTGGGCATGACCAATCCAGAAACTGCACCACTTGTGTTGAATAATCTTCTTGAGACATTGAAACTTAGCAGGGAAGTGATTCTGTATAATGTCACAATGAATGTATTTAGGAAAAGTAAGGATCTTGAAAAGGCTGAGAGAAGCTGTTCGGTGAAATGCTTCAGAGAGGGGGTTAAACCGGATAATGCGACTTTCACTACTATAATTAGCTTGTGCAAGGCAGTGTGCTGTGCCTAAGAGAGAGCTGTTGAGTGGTTTGAGAAAATGTCTTCCTTTGGATGTGAGCCTGATAATGTCACATTGGCAGCTATGATTGACGCGTACCGGCGTGCTGGTAACGTTGATGGACGCTGATCACTGTGTACTCTCTTGCAGTGGGAGGGTTTCAGAGGATGAGGCAGCTCTGGTTCAAATGAGAAAAGCTGGTTTTGAGCCTACCCTTTTTGTTCTGACGTCACTTATCCATTGTTATGGGAAAGCCAAGCAGGTAGATGATGATGATGTTGTGAGGACATTCGATCACGCTGATCACTGTGTACTCTCTTGCAGTGGGAGGGTTTCAGAGGATGAGGCAGCTCTGGTTCAAATGAGAAAAGCTGGTTTTGAGCCTACCCTTTTTGTTCTGACGTCACTTATCCATTGTTATGGGAAAGCCAAGCAGGTAGATGATGATGATGTTGTGAGGACATTCGATCAAGTGTTGGAACTGGGCATTACTCCGGATGACAGATTCTGTGGGTGCCTTCTGAATGTAATGACCGAGACACCAACTGAGGAAATCGGTAAACTCATTAGCTGTGTCGAGAAGGCCAATCCAAAGCTTGGTCAAGTGGTAAAGATGCTGGTTGATGATACAGACTATGAGGTAGGGGTGTTTCAAGAAAGAAAATCGGTAAACTCATTAGCTGTGTCGAGAAGGCCAATCCAAAGCTTGGTCAAGTGGTAAAGATGCTGGTTGATGATACAGACTATGAGGTAGGGGTGTTTCAAGAAAGAACTCCAAATCATTAGCTTAAAACTCCACTGCTTTAACTCTACTACATCTAGCAAATCGATTACCTTTCAATAAGCACTGTATAAGTAGTTCCATCATCCACATTTGATTCCAAGACATCGATCCTATGAGCTTTGCAGAATCCCAAAAGAACAGTGTTCCAATCCATCACTCAACTTGAGCATAAAAAGCTTGTTAAGGGTGGTCATTCAACAGTTTCTTCCTTGCTCCGACCTATTAATCTACTAAGACACCATGTAGCTGCATTGCTAGACTTCATCATCCCGAACCCATTTTCTAGCACTTAACTAACCATCAGAATTGACAAACTAATCCAATCTAGCTTTTGATTATATTAAACATTGTTTTTTTTTTGTTTGCAACATAAAAGATAGATACGATAAAGTAAATAGATTCATTACATGCCTAAACAGTTCTGGATCATCCCGAACCCATTTTCTAGCACTTAACTAACCATCAGAATTGACAAACTAATCCAATCTAGCTTTTGATTATATTAAACATTGTTTTTTTTTTGTTTGCAACATAAAAGATAGATACGATAAAGTAAATAGATTCATTACATGCCTAAACAGTTCTGGAACAAAGCATTCAAATTTTCAAGTGTTGGATGCTCTCACCTGTATCCATCAGAGCAACCTCATAGGAGCACTTTGATATTCCTCTTATATCAATCCTCCTCACATCATTCCTATGCAAATCATAATAGAGAATGTAATAAGGGGAACACAAATAGTCGGGTTGCAAGATAACCTCGCCGTTTTGAGTTGTACCAATCAAACTCATGGTCTCATCGAAGAAATGCATATGACAAGGCTTCACAACTAGAGACTTCTTCGACCATTTTCCAGTATCTTCCAAGACCCAGAAGTTAACCATACCTGGCAGATCAACACAATCAAAAAGGGTTGCTTTTCCATCATACTACAGTAGTATTACTGTTACTAGTAGTAGACTCTAAAGATAAGGATAAAAGTTCAAAGTTTGCGGAACCAGCGTGCTCCTCCATTATACCAGAATCATCATGCTCCATTAGCAAACTAATGTATAAACGAGGTGGGGATGGGAAAAGATAACCTTGAGAACTGACAAGAGAAGACCATAGCTTTGAGACGCATTTGAAGCTCGCCAATGATTTCAGAGGCAATCTCTTCAGAATCCTGATCTGCAGATCCAAAGGTAGCTCCGATATCATCTTCACTCTTCCCAGCACCGCCTCAATTAAGGCTGGTCCTTCGGTTATACGGTCGAAAGCCTATAAATTTAACCGATTCAATAACTCTGTTCGGCTTGGATCCTCCGCTATCTGATGCGCTCGTTGAGAGAGTGGTAGGTAGAGAAGCTAGGGATTGAGTAAAAGATTAAAGAGAGAGAGAAAATAGCGTAAGCCTGTCTTTTAATTTTTTTAAATAAATTGTTGATTATAATTATTACCTCAGTTTTTAAGCGAAAAGAACATCGAAGAGGTCCCAATTTCAATAAAAAAAAAAAACTGAACTCTTTTCCTCTGAGAGAGGAAGCTTGGTCAATCGCGCGCGTGAGGAGATCTCCGGCGGCGGAGGCTTCTACTGCTCCGACGTCGGCTTTTTGAGACCATCGAGGGTTCAGATCGGTGTTTGATTTGGAGATTCCTGCAACTTTTGAGGTTTTGGTCGAGGGATTCGTGCGGTACAGGAATAGGGCTGAAGTCTACGCCGTTCCTTCTTGCCGGAGTTGCAATTAATCAAGCTGTTTCGCCTCTCCCTGTGAAGCGATAACCAGAGCCAGGCCTAGTCCGATGCGTCGATTGTTCCGAGCCAGAAGAAGCTTTGTCGTCTTCAGGTTTAAGGTTTCATCCCTGTTATCGGAAAGGTATCGTTTCAAGTTACTAGTGCCTCTTAAGAATATCCTCTCCTTTCTCAGTGTTTGTATGGAAGAACAATCTTTCAGCTTGGTCTTTTCCTCGTTGTGTCTTAGGGTAGGATTTGTTTTTGCCTTGGTTAGGCCTTCTGCCTAGTGTATAGCTTTTAATCTGGTCTAGGTTCTGCCTTTTGTTTAGTCTCTCAGTTTCCTTCATGCTGCTCTGTCTATCCTTGGTTCGCGGATCCAAACTTCAGTACTCTAAACCTTGTTGTCGCTAGATTCCTTCATTCCTTCATATAGGCTCTCTTGGCTTTCAAAGATCTTCTGCTGTGAAGTTTCAGTGGTTGCTTCTATTGTTTTGCTTGCCTTATTGAAGTTTCAGGGGTTGCTCCTTTCTTAAGTGAATTAGAAAGCTTGCAGTCTTGATCATGAAGGTTTTGGTCCTTAATTGCTCAGGTACAATTTGCTTTGTTTTGGATTTGCTCTGTTCAGCAGCTTATTTCTATGTTCTGTTAGCTAATAGAGTTTGGTTGATATGAGCAAGTTATGATGGTTTTGAGATTCTTAGCTCAAGTTGCAGAAGCTCTTGTCTCCCTATTTCTTTCGGGCTTCATCTTTTACCTTTATCTCTTCAATCTTTGTGTTTGATTGAAGTCTTATTTGGCTTTGTTTTTAGCCTTCTGTTGTAAATTTTCTTCTTTGTAAGACCTTATCTTATCTTTTTAATATATATGATGATTAAAAAAAAAAATTATTACCTCAGTTTCAATCTGCAAGCTGACTACTAATTTTTCACGCGCACTATTGAAAAATACTACAGTACTTTTAGTTATCTAGAAATAACCAAGTGCAATATTGGAAATTATGTTCCCAGACTATATAAAAATATATGAGATTTTATCATCCTCCCCAAAGAGGCAAAGATTTCAAAAGTTTTGAACATGAACTTTCTAGAAAATCTCCGATTTAATTGGAAATTATATTCCCAAACTATATAAAAATATATGAGATTTTACCATCCTCCCCCAGAGATTTCAAAAGTCTTGAACTTGACCTTTCTAGAAAATTTCCGATTTAATTGTCTTCTTGGAGCTCATTTGCTTACTACCTTACAAAAGCCTCTCATGTCCCTTTTAACTCGATACCATTATACGAATCAAATAGACTTGACATGAATCTGAAACTCTCTAACCATAACTTTGGCCTTTTTTTTTTTTTTTTTAAATTTTGGCCTTTTTTTTTTTTTTTGTGGCTGCTAATTAATGGCATGATTGATATTAATTAGCACACGCCATATATGCAGCCGTTTAGGGTCCCCAATTTATTTTAGATTTTTTGGGACCCCAAATTTTTTTTTTCATATTAAATATAGTTTCTAAAAATATTTTAGCAAAAAAGTTTATAGCATATTGGCTATGTCATATAGAATTTTATGAAAAAACCAAGGTTCAATACCAAACAATGACAATGTTTTATGTTTTTTTTTTTAAAAATCTTTTAGGACCCCTAATTTATATTCTAAAATAATTATACCAAAAATGTTTGTATCCTACTGGGTTTCTCATATAATTTTTTATCTATAAACCAAGGTTCAAAGTCTCTGATAGTGAATTTTTTTTTTTCCGTTACATTTAGGACCTCTATTTTAGTTAGACCGCTTGGGGTTCCTGATTTAGTTGGATCGTTGGACCGGCCCTCACGTTATGATCAGACATGGTTTTAACAAGTCCGATCAATTTTTGATTATTGAAAGTTAGAAGGTCAATGAAATTAAATCATTGTATGATTTGTTTTATCATATACGAAGTGTTTTCAAATGCACTTTGAAACAAAATTTGTCAATGAAACAAACACTCGAAAGTTCCACCAAAACCAACTTGTCCATGATGTATGCGCATATATTTAACTTTTAAAAACTAGCTACAACTATGCCTAATTCCAACATTGATGTACTAAATTATAGTCAAATGTGATTTGATCCGATTTGTTAGCCGTTTAATTCCACCCTCTACTTTTTTTTACTTTTCGTGGTCAAAACCCTTTTCGACACACTTTCTATATATTTCTCATGTTGCTAAAATCTTTTAGATAAGTCAATTCATATTTTCTAAATTAGGGTCGAATTTATGCGTCTACTATCCTTACTATATTCCTTACCTCCTATTTAATATTTTAATATAGTGTTTTGTGCAAATATATATTAATGCCTACATTTACAACCCTTATGTTTTCCACTTATGTCTTCCCCACCTTCTTTGGTCTCTAACAAAAGATATTCAATCTATTATTCTTTCAATATTATTGTCAACCAAAAGCCAAAATATAAAAGGGCACTAATGTTGGATCTTGAAAAATAAAAAGAATAACACTCTTTATTTAGGTTTAGAAAACAACTCAAAAACTAAACCCCTACATTCCATTCCATTCCAAGATATTGGAACACATCTCTAATACATTGTTTATATAGAGCTAGCAACTTCTAACCCTAATGCCTATTACCATATACCTTTGAGATCACTATCTAAAATTTATGAAGTCTATATAGATTTTTATTTTTTTATTTTAGCTAAAAAGTTATGTATATAAATATATAGAAGAGTTTAATTATGCCATTATGTGCTATCTGACTTTAAAACGCAATAAATACAATTTTCAAAACAGAAAATGTATTTCTATGTGTGATGAAACAAGGTGATCACTACTGTTAATTTGGTCCCTTAATTTAAAGACAATTTCCAAAGCTTAATCAAATTCTATAATTTTATACACATCCTTGTTTGACAAGATCCCAACCTATCTCGTTTGGTAAGATCTTGACCTATAAAATAGATTTTCTGAATCAAAGATGCTTTTTTCTTTCCTAGTTTAGCATTTTATTATGTTGCGATATAAAAATAAACTACAAAAACAAGAACCATTGTTTAATTGTTCGATTATAAAAATAAACATCTTTAGCATTCAAATTCTAAAATAAACTATATCTTGCTGAAAGAGTTGTAAATTCTTTCTTCGTTGCTTTTTTTTTTGTTGGAAATGCTAATAACTTTCTTCTAGCTGATCAATGTTCTGATGGGATTTTTTTTTTTTTTTTTTTTTTTTAATTCTGTTTCATCATTCAATCAGTTTTCTAACTTTATGGAAAAGTAACGTTACTTATCTCTTTCAAACCTATGTTCTTTTTGGCTATGCAAGATTTTATAGTGTGCCTCAGCCAAGTGGCTTTCATGCCTATGTTCTTCATTAATGAACCAGCCAAACAAACCATTGATGGTAAGAAACATAGAAATATATAGGTATATATTAGTTTTTCAAAAATATACATAATATTTTTTTGTTTATATTTAAAACTAAATATATTAGTGATTAATAAATATTATAGTAATATTAAAACATTTGAAAATACAAGTACTTAATATATAATTATGATTTATATACTATTGAATTATATATTAGTTATTTTATTTATTATTTAATAATAATTTACGTAATTTTTATGTAATATATAATTTCATATAATTAAAATAGATAGCAATAAATCAATTTTGTGAGTTAGCTATTATCAAGTTAACATTATTAAGATAGATATAATATCTATAACTATATATGAAACGAGTTCAGTTTTAACCGAGGCTTCTAGTCCAGGTGGTAAAGGAACCTCAGCTGAGACACCCGCCACCCGGGTTCGAGTCCCGGCCACTGCGAGTTTAA
>CM071718.1:2980673-2997052 GCA_036630335.1 Physaria fendleri | reverse complement strand
ATCCATTGAGGAAGTTATATTATCACTTATCAATCTAGATAACGGTAAAATTGTAACAAGAGAAAACCCTAAAAATGTTAAAAGGTCAAACTCATTTCAATTCATTTGTAATTTTAAGAAGATTAACTAGCACTCCCTTGACAAAAAAAAAAAAAAGAAAAAAAAAAAAGAAAAAGAAAAAAGAAGACAAAGTAGCACACAATTAAACCCATTGGGCCATGAAAACCCAGTGTGTAAATTGAGCCTTTCTATTTGATGACACTCATAACTAAATCCATTGGACCATAGAAATGCATTTGACTAGAAAACAATGAGCTCCTAAATCTAACACATGTGGAGAACATACTTCCCTTTTCATGTGAAGTGTTAGATCTATGTAGTGTGCTAGATCTCTAGTAATAATCTTTACTTGTACACACATAACATCAAGAATATATATTTCATAAATATGATCAATTTTTCCACACCTCTAACCTCAAAAACCTCGTTACAACAAGCCCGAGTAAAACTAGTTCTTGTGGCCCCAATTTTTTTTCCTATTTTTCCAGCTAATAGTAAACATTTTACATGGTATATTTTCGTATAACAAAAACAACAATCAATTTTCTTTTCAAAGAACAAAAAGTATTGTCATTGTTATGTTATGAAGTCTTGAAAAATTCGAGACGAGGAACACCTAAACGAAGAGAGTATGTAGCCTTCTTGTATTCACCCCATGTAAACGAATTATACCGTCTTGGATTTTCCGGCGACACCATTTCTAACAACGGTGAGATTTTTGCTTCTAACGGTGGTGCTGCAAAGTACATCGCCGACATACGAGGCTTCTTTGATATGTTTGCTAATACCCTATGCCTCACGCTAGTGAATCTTCCATTTGTCAATGCCTTTAATTAAAAAGACTAATTCGTTAATGATATTATGATAAAGCATATTTTCTTTTCATAAAAAAGTGAATATTATTAATTAACATAATAGAGTTGATTATACCAAAAATTGGATCAGTTTCATATCAAAAATATATATTAAAAAACATGTAAACTAAGGAAAATAATCTAAGATTTTATATTGCAAATTCAAAGTGAAAACATATTTTATGTATCTATACGACAAAGTGTTATTTTGCAAATTCAAGTTAAAACGATGAAAACATACTTACGATGAAAACATATTTTATGTATCTATACGGACAAAGTGTTATACCTGAAGGCAATCACCGACCAATGAAAACATATTTTATGTATCTATACGGACAAAGTGTTATACCTGAAGGCAATCACCGACCAAGACAAAGAAACATGTCGGGTCAGAAGGAATTGGTATCCACAAACCATCATGTGAGCAAATCTCAAGTCCATCTACATCGTTGGATCTTAACACCGTCAAGATTTGAGGGTCAGAATGCTCTCCAAAACCTATTTGGTTAACTCCTCTTAACGTGTACGGTGCAGGTGGATAGTGATTTAACCGTAGGATTGAATCGCTATGGACGTCTCTGATCAGGCTGCTTACTTCATTTGAACTCTGACCCCATAAATTCTCGACCGTTAGATCAATGATCTCACATGCTAAATCTTTAACTGCGCGTATGTAATCATTCGTCGCCGAGCTACAAAATAGAAACAACACGTGATATAACTCATTAATACACTCAACAATACATAAAAAGAATATTTATATTATTATTTTACGAAAAATATCAATAACAGAAAAAGAAAAGACATAATCTAGTTATCTTTTTGAGATTCTGTTTAGAGGAATGTTCAAAAGTGAGGACCCCACGATGAGGAAGATTGTTCAACTTGTAGAAGTCCACTAATTGACCAAGTCTATTTAACTATTTCATTATTATGATATATATAATGTATGTGTGTGATTAATATACTTTTGAAAACCAAACTAGAGTACTATTAACATGGACCCTATAAATGATAATTTCAAAGTTTGTTCTCATCAAGACTTTGATAAAAATATCGTTTTAAAAAGGTAGACTATACCACCAATTTAGGAAAAATATTTCATTAATCAACCATGTCGCAGTCAAGGTTACAAAAGCATTTTCATGTTTTTTAAATGTTTTTATATACTTTTAAAAAGTTAGCATCTAATTGTAACCACATAACATTATACTATTGAATCAAGAACAAACTCTAATAATTATAGATTATTGATTACAACAAATTATCAGGTGAAGCGGCATGAAGTTGGTATTATTAATAATTTTGTACTACTAACTAATTTAATTTTGTAATAAAACACCAAAACAATAGGGGCAACTTTAATGGTAATAAAAGGAACAAAACTAATGATAATGTGTCTTCTCATTATCTATTATTCAGCCATCTCGCTTTCTCTATCTATCTTTAGGTATCCTTCTTCTCATTATCTATTATTCAGCCATCTCGCTTTCTCTATCTATCTTTAGGTATCCTCTTACCTCACAATGTCACAATCTAACATCAGTTTCAGTTCGGTCAACTTTTTTTTTTTTCTTTGTCAAGACAGTTCGGTCAACTTTCATTCATATATTCCCACACACAAAAGAGGGATAGACTATTAAAATAATTGGTTGTTAATTAATGTTCTCATTATTAATTATGACCTTCTACTTAAAAATTTATATTATTTGAGTAAGCTAAATATATAAAAGGTTTTTTATATATTACAATTATCCCCATCATATGTAATCACTATACTCTTAATTTCTTTCTGAATTAATAATTATTTTTATTGTTATTTACTCAAAAAAAAAAAATTATTTGCGTGTACAACTCTTTGAGAAAATTATTTAAAGGTATATTTATAGCTATAAATAAATAATAGAGGTTTTTTTTTTTGGTCAAACTTTTTTTTTGTAAAAAAAAAAGCTCAATAAACTAATTATACACACAAAAAATCTGACGACGAAAAATCAATATAGCTTTATAAATAAAAACAAGTTTAATTAGTTCAAGAACCTATAATTATAAACATACAAGTTCAAGAACAAGTAAGACTTTTATTATATGTAAGAAACCATATGAACGTACCTGAACTTAAAGGGATCATCATGAGAGATAGTTTCAGATTTATCAGCAACAGCTGTCGGGTTAGCGTGGAGAAGAAGATACTCAAGCTCACCCAAATCACCATTAAATCCAATATTCTTACAACCATACCCAAATGGACTAGCTGGACCAGCTTTGAGTTTATCAGATACAGGTTTATTGAAGAATTCTTCACCTTCATGCTCAAATCTTGTGATAATCTCCGGTTTAACTCCGTGGTTTATCACTTTGAAAAACCCATTAACTTCGCAAGCTTTTACGATCTCTTCGGAGAGTTTTGATCCGTCCTTTAAAGAGAAATCAATCACCGGAAAGTTTGGAGAGGATGATTTTTGTAATGGTGTTGAAGATGACAAAACCATGTTGAATTAGGAGTTTAATTAGTTCAAGAACCTATAATTATAAACATACAAGTTCAAGAACAAGTAAGACTTTTATTATATGTAAGAAACCATATGAACGTACCTGAACTTAAAGGGATCATCATGAGAGATAGTTTCAGATTTATCAGCAACAGCTGTCGGGTTAGCGTGGAGAAGAAGATACTCAAGCTCACCCAAATCACCATTAAATCCAATATTCTTACAACCATACCCAAATGGACTAGCTGGACCAGCTTTGAGTTTATCAGATACAGGTTTATTGAAGAATTCTTCACCTTCATGCTCAAATCTTGTGATAATCTCCGGTTTAACTCCGTGGTTTATCACTTTGAAAAACCCATTAACTTCGCAAGCTTTTACGATCTCTTCGGAGAGTTTTGATCCGTCCTTTAAAGAGAAATCAATCACCGGAAAGTTTGGAGAGGATGATTTTTGTAATGGTGTTGAAGATGACAAAACCATGTTGAATTAGGCGTGAGGAGGTTTTGAATCTTGAAGAAGAGTGTGTTGTTATTATATATAGTGTTTGAATTTTGGATCAAAAATAATGTAATAAAAAAATGAAGAGGCAAATAAAAGAGGAAAAAGCGCGTGGAGAAGAGTGGGAGAGGTGAGAACGCGGCATGTGGAAGGAGTATATGTAGGCACGTAGTGGATTGGTCAACATTGACAGGCCAATCTTAGCCGTCCGATTAACTCTTTTTGATTAGCCCATAAATATTCTTCCCAATTATTTATTATGTTCTCTCTGTCTTTATTTCTTTCATTCTTCTACCATACCTAGTACCTACCCATTTACTCTTTTTATTTATTATTCTAAGTTTACCTTTTAAGTAAATTGCATTAGATGATATTAAAGCTGAAGCTTATATTAAATGGCTGAATCTGAGGCTTAAATATGGACATTAGTTTAGAGTAGACAACCAGTGCATGTCATATTAGGGCTTCTAACATTCGAGTTACCGTTGGTTTTTCATGTTATTAAGTTTGTGGATAGTTCGTGGAATGAATTAGATTCTTTGGTGGTTCTGGATTGGATATAGATGCGACATATGAAAGGATAATGGGTGAAATAGTGAACAATCCGAAATAGTGAACAATAGAACTGATGGCCTCAAAGAATAATGTATGAGTGGGTTTCTATTCGAATATTTAGAAGTGGTTCAAAGAATAATGTATGAGTGGGTTTCTATTCGAATATTTAGAAGTGGTGAAGATGATGTTGTTTTAAAAAGACTGACCTACTTCCTCGTTTTATCTCCACGAAGTAAAAATGCTGAAGGGGAAATTTATCAGTTTTTATGTACCATGCACTTTATATTCAGAAGCGGACTCTCTAATTCGTGGAATTTGAATATTCTCAACTATCACTCGTTATGGAATTTTGTATATTTTAAAATTTGGATGACTGACTACTGACGTAATTCTTATACTCTTAATCAAAAGATAACGAAGCTGAAAATTGGTGTTTTTTTTTTTTAAGATGAAATAAAATTATAAGAGATTTTTTCACAAAAGATAAACACCCACATAAAATAAAAAAAACCATTAAATTGATAATATATTTTAACATTTTTACCAGTAGATTAATGAAAATAATCAGTTGATAATTAAAAACCATTTTGTTCGATGTACAAATTAATGTTTTAATTGTGCTATTTTGATGTTAGTTAGGTTCATATTTACTCAAATTGGAAAACCACATTTGAACAACATTTTAGAAATGGATCCATTTGTAAAATATGAAAAAATATAGTAAAATATGAAAAAGAAAGTATGGGGGAAAAGTTGACCAGAGACAAGATGGATCAAAGGAACATGTGATCTGACATATTAGCCGACATTATCCCCATGAATGAAACATATCGGTTATATCAAACCTAACTCTTTTTTATCATTTCTTAATTTTGCTGACCATTTGTTTATTTGGTGACCATATGTTTGTTTAACAATTATAGTATTAATTTATTAATTATACCACTTCTTTAGTTTATATACACATATTTTAGATCAATTATGAATCTAAAGTAGGCAGTCGGTCGCCCAACTCTCCGACCAAATATGTGGTTTCTGCCTTTCTCTTTATTCATATAAATTATGAATGGTTGGTATACGTTGCAGTTCTGATAATTTGATTACTATTTTCGTCCGAGTAAATAGTACACAACATACAATATTTTAGTCTGAATAATATAGAGGTAAAAAATATATGAAAAAATCAGATCAATAGTGTAAATGTGACGGCATAGAATATTATATTCTAATTTGAACTGATACGAATTATTTTAATCTAAAGTAGTGTAAACTAGTTTAGTTTTATAAATGGCGAAACAAATACGGATTACTCCGATTTTGGTCCGATCCGCAACTTGAGTGTCAACTATTATTTTGATTCAGCCATGTTAAATCATGTAAACATACATTCTAATTTCCATACCGACAAAGAAGTTTCGATAAATATTATTGGGGTTTGGATCATAGAATAAACAAAAGTAATGGAGTCCTATGATCTAGATGCTCATCTAAAAGCATAAGTATTCTAATACCAATATTAAAAACATAATTTAAGACAAACCTGCGTGCTGCATGCATTAATCACTTGAGTTCTTTAACCGTGATTTGTGGTAATGTCGGGGGATATAATTATGTGAATAATGCAATGTATTCAATAAATACATATCTTTTGATTAGAATAATGTATGTGGCATGCAAAGAGCCGACGAAAGCAGATGGGATGGCACATGCTTGGGAATGAGATGACCAAAGCGGCCGTTGGAATCTCTCTTTATTTTGGTCGTTGAAACTTTTTTCCCTAATATTATTTTTTATTATTTTATGTTGGTGAAACTCTAATACAAGAAGACATATAGCCAACACTATGTGATAGTGTCCGACATAGTGTCATAAAAATTGTGGTATTGTGAGATGATATATAGCTTAGCTAATGGAGTAAAATGGTTAATATATCATAGTACTTTCTCTGTTTATAAAAGTTTTGATTTCTTCAAAATATATTATTTTCAATATTAACAATCTCCAATAACCATAAATTGATGAAAATTAACAGATTTAATTAATTTTAATTTAGAGAAAATCAATCTAAGTTATAACTTAATAGAATGCATAATATATGAAAGCACAACAACATCAAAACTTAATGGTGGATAGTTGGTAAGCACGTTTGGATTAGATTCGGCAATGCAATTTTGTCAATAATTCTTATTATTATCTTAATTTGGTAAGAATCCAGAAAAGAAGTTCTTTCTTTTTCTTTGCCTACTCTTTCATTTTATATATTTTTATAAATAAATTATTAATAACAAAAACGAAGTCTAACCTTTTTTGGTGCAATGTCTTTATAGTGGTCTAACCCATAACCAAGAAGTTTAGTTTTTCAAATCGGCCTGTGGCCTAACACCACTTTTATGGGGACTGCAAGGCCCAAAAACCCGAATTACATTTAAAGTCTGATTTTATTGAAAACCCATTTAAAACGAATTACATTTAAAGTCTGATTTTATTGAAAACCCATTTAAAAAAAAAAAAAAAAATCACTGAAAACCATAGATTATAACCAATGACTAGAACTTTGTTATACTCCTAAATTTGGTTTCTTACCAAATTATTTTAAATGACAAATTTCTTATCAGATGTTGGCTATATTTACTTTTATATGTTATACATAAATCCATAAATGATGGGAATCACTATTATGTAGTATATATTTTTTGTAGTTTTATGTCACCATTCATTATTTCGTTAATCATAAAAATGACATAGATATCGAGAGTGTTGTTATTTCGATTTTTCAATCTCTTTTATTTTTTTGGTTGACAACAAAAATTATTCGGGACTCGATGAAAGATTTGAAGAAGCATTAAAAAGAAGTTAGGTGGAAAGAAGTGTGTAGGGTTGACACAAAATCAAGTCTCAACCCCACAAATATCGGCATGTGTCCCTTTCTTAATTTCTCGATATTATCGTAATGCTAAGCTAAGCTCCTTTTTTTTTTAATTAGCCCTTTTTCATAATAAATACAGTAATTATTACACTTAATTAGGGTCGTTATCCAAGGTTACGTTACGTATTCGGCTATCTTAAGATCGTTTAATTCCTTTTTTTTTTTTTTTTTTTTTTTTTTTATTCCTTTTTTTTTTTTTTTTTTTTGTCAACCAGATCGTTTAATTCGTTATCTTGGATTCTTGAACTCATATTTATATTCCATCTGCCTCATATTTTGCCTTTTAAAATTGTTCTACACGTATTCAAAGATAATTAAGTACTTCACGTTAACTGTTCATATATCAATATTTTGATTATATACATTTTAAAATAGCAGCAAAAAACGGAATTTTAATTATTTTTTTTATTGAAAAAAATTCATAAATATTTACAACATTTCTTAATCTATAACATTGATTTGTGACAATGTTAGATGAGTTTATCCTCTCTTTAGAGCTGGATATTGTATCAGACATTGTTTGAATTTTTCTGGTTTTAATGAAATCGTTACCTTGACAAAAAAAAAAAACATTGATTTGTGACTTCACTAGTTTGTGATTAATTGTATTAAAAAATCATGGCTAATTCTTGACATTTTTCCTATTTAATATATTCTTACTATTACTTTTCTTTACCATATTATTTCGTATAAAAATACAAGATATATATCCCTACAAATACATTTTGAAAATCAATTAAACATACAGTAACATAAAATACAAAAAAGAGCAAAATTACGGTCGACCTTTCTCTGAAAAAAGGCGATTTCATCCCAGACAGAGGAAGCTTGGTCAATCGCGCGCGTGAGGAGATCTCCGACGGCGGAGGCTTCTACTGCTCCGACGTCGGCTTTTTGAGACCTTCGAGGATTCAGATCGGTGATGGGTTTGGAGATTCCTGCAACTTTTGAGGTTTTGGTTGAGGGATTCGTGCGGTACAGGAATAGGGTTGAAGTCTACGCCGTTCCTTCTTGCCGGAGTTGCAATTAATCAAGCTGTTTCGCCTCTCCTTGTGAAGCGATAACCAGAGCCAGGCCTAGTCCGATGCGTCGATTGTTCCGAGCCAGAAGAAGCTTTGTCATCTTCAGGTTTGCCAGGCCTAGTCCGATGCGTCGATTGTTCCGAGCCAGAAGAAGCTTTGTCATCTTCAGGTTTAAGGTTTCATCCCTGTTATCGGAAAGGTATCGTTTCAAGATTCTAATGCCTCTTAAGAATTTCCTCTCCTTTCTCAGTGTTGGTTTGGAAGAACAATCTTTCAGCTTGGTCTGTTCCTCGTTGTGTCTTAGGGTAGGATTTGTTTTGCCTTGGTTAGGCCTTCTGCCTAGTGTATAGCTTTTAATCTGGTCTAGGTTCTGCTTTTTGATTAGTCTCTCAATTTCCTTCATGCTGCTCAGTCTTTCCTTGGTCCGCGGATCCAAGCCTCAGTTCTCTAACCTTGTTGTTGCTAGATTCCGTCATTCCTTCATTTAGGCTCTCTCGGCTTTCAAAGTTCTTCTGCTGTGAAGTTTCAGTGGTTGTTTCTATTCTTTTGCTTGCCTTTTTGAAGTTTCAATGGTTGCTCCTTTCTTAAGTGAATTAGAAAGCTTGCAGTCTTGATCATGAAGGTTTTGTGCTCTGTTCAGCAACTTATTTCCTTGTTCTGTTAGCTGTTAGAGAATGGTTATGTTTTGAGCATGGTTTGTTGGTTTTGAGATTCTTAGCTCAAGTTGCAGAAGCTCTTGTCTCCCTATTTCTTTAGGGCTTCATCTTTTACCTTTATCTCTTCAATCTTTGTGTTTGATTGAAGTCTTATTTGGCTTTGTCTTTAACCTTCTGTTGGCTTTGTTTTTAGCCTTCTGTTGTAAATTACAGGCTTGTAAGACCTTTTCTTATCTTTTTAATATATATGATGATTAAAAAAAAAAAACAGTAACATAAAATACATGCTTTAGATGTAAATCATTTTTTGACCAGAAAAAAAAAAAGGTGGCTACAACCATTCAGGTTCACAGCAGTTAACTGGTAGTCCAGTAACAGGCGATCTGGCTACCCACAGAACACTATAGCACATGGGGCCTTTAAGTGGAGGCTTAAAAATCCCGGTGTGTGGGCTTCGGCCCAGGTGTGGACTAGTCGATCCGGAGGTTACCAAAAAAAAAAATATTGACTTGGGCCTTAAATGTGGTAAAGACTGGGCCCATGGCTTGTTTAGTATGTATGTTGGGCCAACAAAATAATAAAAAAGTAAAAGAAAAATAATAATTCAAAATCTCACTTCTTCTTCTTCACTTATCATCCTCTACTCTGACGAAAAACCCTAAGCCCTTCTTCTTCTTCTTCTTTCTGACATTTTCTCATATTACGCGTTGAGTACGAATACAATGCATGCTCATTCCGATGATGTTCATGTCTCTTCTTCTTCTATCAAAGTCAATTCCTTATATTTCAAAGAGCCCTCTTTACTTACCAATCTTCAATCCTGCTCTAAAACCTTTGTATCTCAGCTCTCAAACACTCGTCTCTCGCTAAATCGACTTTTCGATTCGTTAATGAATCGCCATAGGACACAAACTCGCTAAATCGACTTTTCGATTCGTTAATGAATCGCCATAGGACACAAACTCGATCGTTTCCTCGTCATAATTCACCGATACAAATGCTCAATTCAGTCACTCAGCTTATGATTGACAAGTCTTCGTTTTCATTATCGCTTATCCAATCCACACAATCGAATAGGTTTGATGCTGAAGCTGATAATGATGTGATCACAACCCTTAGCCATAGACTACATTCGCCTCTGCTTTGTTGCGCCTCTTTGTCTCTTACTACGCCTAACGAGTCGACTCAGTCTGTGGAGGGTAATGGCATAATACAACAACAACAGAAGGATCACTCGGTGAGTCCAAATATGGAAGAACGAGTTTTGATTAGCGAAGTGTTAGTAAGAACCAAAGATGGCGAAGAATTAGAGAGGAAGGATTTGGAAATTGAGGCATTAGCTGCTTTAAAGGCTTGTCGTGCTAATTCAGCATTAACCATTGGAGAGGTACAAGAGGATGTACATAGGATTATAGAGAGTGGGTACTTTTGCTCTTGTACTCCTGTTGCTGTTGATACACGCGATGGGATACGATTGATGTTTCAGGTATATTCACTTTCTTTGAGGAAAAAATGTCTCTTTTTTATGTTATTGGATACAAGTAATTCTCTTTTTCTTGCCATAAGGTAGAACCAAACCAAGAATTTCAGGGGTTAGTCTGTGAAAACGCAAATGTTCTTCCTCCAAAGTTCATACAAGAAACTTTCCGTGATGAATTTGGTACGCATGGGTGGCTACAACCATTCAGGTTCACAGCAGTTAACTGGTAGTCCAGTAACAGGCGATCTGGCTACCTCCAGACCACTAGTTCGAGGGGTCCTTAAATGGAGGCTTAAAAATCCTTGGGTTCGAGGAATCCTTAAGTGGAGGCTTAAAAATCCTTGGGCGTGGACAGGACTTACGTGTCCGATGAACTAGTCGATTCACGCTTAGTGGTCGGATACTGGATTATAAAAAAAAATAATAATAATAATAATAATTAAATACCTCCCGTTAACTGTTCATATATCAATATTTTGATTATACATTTTTAAATAGCAACAAAAAAAATGGAATTTTAATTTATATTTTTATACAAGATATTTTAATCCATATCATTGATTTGTGACTTAACTAGTTTGTGATTAATTGTATTAAAAAATCATGGCTAATTCTTGACATTTTTCCTATTTAATATATTCAAACTATTACTCTTTTTTACCATAACATTTCGTATAAAAATACAAGATATATACCTACAAATACATTTTGAAAATCAATTAAACATACAGTAACATAAAATACATGCTTTAGATGTAAATCATTGAGTTACTGACTATAAAGTCTATAAATGTACGGCTTGAACTTTCTAGATATCGCTGATGTATGCACATGTCCACGTATTGGTCAGACAAAAAGATAACTACATTATCAACAAAATCTTATGTAAGAAAATAAAGTAATCTGACCACAAAAAAAGTTCCTAAATTAAGATAATTAAAAAAACCTACCTAAAAATCATTTTCTTTGTTTCTTGATATCTCCATTATTACCAGCCAAGATCAAGTACTTATCTTTTATATCTCCATTATTACCAGCCAAGATCAAGTACTTATCTTTTCTCGTGAGTTTGGTACAATCAAACCCCAACGCTTTCCCAATCACTTGCTGCACGTGATTAGCCACCTCGAATTTATCTTGGGACGAGCGAACATAGACAGGCTCAAGCATTTTGACAGTGTAGGAAGGGAAAGGATTCAAAAGGAAGAAAATAGGATCATTTCCATAACTTCACCATCATTGACTCTATCACGAGCCAATCTAACGGTCTTTATTGGAGCAAGAAGCTCAGATAATCTACTTAGACTGTATGTCACAGCTTTGATGTTTTTCTTTCTTAGAGCAAATGAAATGTAAAGTGGGTCTAGTAATGTTCTATGGTTACACACAAAGAGACAACCTCTTTTACGGTCGGCAGAGGTTATGTCCTTGTGGTTGTTGACGGTTAGGGTGAGATGTATACCGGAGAAGGCTAGGAGAGGATTGGTTATGGCGTAAGGTAGGTTTAGGCCAACGATGACTCTTGAAGCAGCTAAGAGGAAGGAGAATGGAGTCCACATGAATATTATGAGTGTGTTTAGTGCTGTTGGTTTGAGGGCTAAGCGACCATCGTGGAATACTAGTGGTTTTGGGTATTGATCTTTTGGTAAATTTTGCCAACTTTTCTTGTCTGAACTTCTGACAAAGTAAATCTCCTGTTTATGTACAAAAAAAAAAAAAAAAAAAAGAGAAGATCACTATAACAAATAATATCAGTTGAAATGGATTTATTGTTTGTATAAAAACTATAAAGTAATATTATTAAAGGAATTTTAGATTTTTATTTTTATTCCAAGGAGAGTTTTTATGATTCTTATGTATTTTTGTTAATTATTTTCCCTTATGACTAAAATATGTATTAACAAAGAGAGATAATTTTGACTAAAAACTAAAACAACAATTATGTTTTTGACAAAGAAAAATTATAAAACTAATTTTCTTAAATTAAAAAACCACTTAAATTATGAAGCTTAGAGTATATGGTATGATTTTACAAGTCATAGTTTTTTTCCCTTTTTTTGTCATGGACAAGTCATAGTCTATAGTCTGAAATAACTGCAACAGAATTTAAAATTTTATTTTATTTCTAAAATTAAAACAGCATTTACTTGCTATAATAAATTGAAATTGTGACATATTTTGGTCACAACAATTCATAGCCAATGGTTCGGAATTAATTGCATCTAATAAAACAAATAAAAATATATTTTTTTTCAAAATAAATCAATGCATCACTATTGGTTGAAAAAGAGCCACATTTAAAACAAAAGAAATAGAGAGATCTGTGACTTGGTGAGTTAAAAGAACTGGTGATACCAATAACATGAGGACTAGTTACTCTATCTTCTTGAACCACTTTATAAAAAGCAAACTCATGTTTCTTCTTATCTTCCATAGTCCCCAAGTAATAACCACCGACAACTCTCATCTCTCTCCCGACCACAACTTCAATCTCCAGGTAATCTTTCAAGAACCCATCAATCATAACTTGAGGCAAATCACTCACCCCAATTCTCTTACCTCCTCTTTTCAAAACCTCAAACATCTCAAGGCCAACATCTTCAAGAAAATATTTAGGCAAAACTGATTTCCCAACTCGAAAAGTCTCTTTCTTAACTCCAAAGAAGCTCAAGAACACCATAGTCTTCAAACCCATTTCGTAGCTCATCATCAAGGTTATAAATGGATAAAGAATGAGAAGTAAAAGTGACCTTATTACCCCTCCGGCTTCAAAGGAAACAACCATGAAGTAAGGGAATAAAGAGTTTGGTTTAAGTAAAGCTCCTTCAACGTTAAAGATCAAGGTGTGATTTGATAGGTCTTGAGCTTGGTCATGGAGGCTGTGAAAAGAACCTTTTTGGTTTTTCAGTTTGGGATTACGAAAAGACCAACGACGGAGAATGAAAAATCGGTACAAGAAGATGACAAGTTTTCAGTTTGGGATTACGAAAAGACCAACGACGGAGAATGAAAAATCGGTACAAGAAGATGACAAGGCTCTGAAGATTCAACATTTTATTACCGGACATAGTTTTGACTTTTGAACTCTCTCTTTTTTGTTGTTAGAATCTAGACTGTGCATGTTTAGAGAAATATGAAGAGACTGACATATATAATGAGGTCATTACGTAAATAACCTTCGAACGTGTTGACTATTTACAAGGGCATGCCATTGATGATGGTTCCACTTCTAGCACATCTTTCTTGATTGTAATTAATGAGACAATCTGAAAAGTATATACACGTACGCGTCTATATTTGGTTCGGTTTTGATCTTATTCGGATAAAGCTTCTCTACCAAAAGGATGAAGACTTGACAATTACTTAAATTTAAGTCTTGGCTTCTTTTTTTCTTTATTTTTTGTTCAACACTATATATTAAGGGTATAAATGGTATCACATACGTTTTAAGGACCAAAATCGCACTAGTCCGAACTTATTTCATATTTCAAAAAATCAAATTAGTCTAATACTACTTTGGACTAAAAAAATTGTACAATCCAATTTTTTAAAACGTATGGTATGCTACATATTCTACTCCAAGCATACGGTGAAAGAACTAAACCATCGAAAAAACACAATTTTTTAAAACGTATGGTATGCTACATATTCTACTCCAAGCATACGGTGAAAGAACTAAACCATCGAAAAAACATATCGCAGATGGTGAAAGAGTTAAATACAATGTCATGTTACAAAATAAAAGAATATGTAAAACGTTTCAATTTCCAATGTCTGATGATATAGAGCCACTAAATTTAAATTAACGTAATATACATCATTGGAAATATAAGAAGATATAGCTGTATATTATATATATAATCCATTGTTGACTTTCTCTTTTTCTATAGTCCCATTTCGACTCGGATATTATACTGATGGAGATCCGTTTAATGTTGAGAACAATTCTCCTCGATTGGTTATTTTCTAAGAAGGTAAAAGTAGTACATGTTATGTAATTTAATTTAGCTTTTACATAAAGAATTGTCAATTTATTGAAAGATAACATAAAATAGCTGTATGAAGAAATATATAATCCATGGTTGACTAAGATATTATACTGCTAGAGATCCGCTTTATATTGCGAACTCTTCTCCTCTATTGGTCATCTTTTCAAAGAATATAAAATTACTACATGTTATTTTTCAGTTTGGGATTACGAAAAGACCAACGACGGAGAATGAAAAATCGGTACAAGAAGATGACAAGAGTTTCAAGAGTAGACATCTTATTACCGGACATAGTTTTGACTTTTGATCTCTCTCCTTTTTTGTTGTTAGATTCTAGACTGTGCATGTTGAGAGAAATATGAAGAGGCTGACATATATAATGAGGTCATTACGTAAATAACCTTGGAACGTGTTGACTATTTACAAGGGCATGCCATTGATGATGGTTCCACTTTCAAGCACATCTTTCTTGATTGTAATTAATGAGAGACAATCTGAAAAGTACACGTACGCGTCTATATTTGGTTCGGCTTTGATCTTATTCGGATAAAGCTTCTCTACCAAAAGGATGAAGACTTGACAATTACTTAAATTTAAGTCTTGGCTTCTTTTTTTCTTTATTTTTTGTTCGGCACTATAGATTAAGGGTATAAATGGTATGAGCCTTAATGGTTCTCACATATGTTTTAAGGACGAAAATCGCACTAGTCCGAACTTATTTCATCTTTCAAAAAATCAAATTAGTCTAATACTACTCTGGACTAAAAAAAATTGTACAATCTGATTTTTTAAAACGTATGGTATGCTACATATTCTACTCCAAGCATACGGTGAAAGAACTAAACCATCGAAAAAACATATAGCAGATGGTGAAAGAGTTAAATACAATGTCATGTTACAAAATAAAAGAATATGTAAAACGTTTCAATTTCCAATGTCTGATGATATAGTGCCACTAAATTTAAATTAACGGAGTAATATACATCATTGGAAATATAAGAAGATCTATTATACTGATGGAGATCCGTTTAATGTTGCGAACAATTCTCGATTGGTTATTTTCTAAGAAGGTAAAAGTAGTACATGTTATGTAATTTAATTTAGCTTTTACATAAAGAATTGTCAATTTATTGAAAGATAACATAAAATAGCTGTGTGAAATATATAATCCATGGTTGACTAAGATATTATACTGCTAGAGATCCGTTTTATATTGCGAACTCTTCTCCTCTATTGGTCATCTTTTCAAAGAATATAAAATTACTACATGTTATTTTATATTGCGAACTCTTCTCCTCTATTGGTCATCTTTTCAAAGAATATAAAATTACTACATGTTATGTAATTTAATTTAACTTCGGAAGTACATAAAGAATTGTTAGTTTAAAATTGTAAATCAATTTTCTTTCAAAATATGAAAGATCATTAAATGTTCTACAAAGTAAAATGTCAACTCAATGGCTAAGAACTTGGACTTATTAATTAAGTAAATAGTTTGTGAATTAGACGTTAATGATAATATAAAAATAAGTGTTTTTAGGACATTTGATATGTGAAAAAAGTAGGCAAGAGATAATGATACTAGTTTCAAACAAAATGAGAAATTTTTGCCGTAATGTAGACAAGTTCTTAGAGTCGTATAAAATGTATTAACTTTATGAATTCGTATTGTGTCTTAGAATTTTCAAACATTCAACGATGTGCGACGTTTACCTAATTTATATATGGATATATATATTGAATTTTCGGATTCCTAATCTCTTGCAAGTTAAGAGACCAACCACAAAATTCATTTTCTTAATTAAAAATAAAAAATTATGTATGATTAGAACAATTATGAC
>CM071718.1:2953391-2970989 GCA_036630335.1 Physaria fendleri | reverse complement strand
TATATTTAATTTTTATAGTTATACTTAAACTTATATAATTAGATGTTTGATATTTAATATATTTTTTAAATATTTATTCTTTGGTTCTTATAAGTTTTTTTTTGAATTTTCTTAGGTTTTGAAATTAGAAGAACCGAATGGATCCTAAATTTCTATAACCGAATAACCGATAACCGAAAAAACCGAACCGAAACCAAACCGAACCCGAACATGCCCAGGCTTCAAACTCCAAATCTTTAATTTAATCTCATGATTTTCAAAATGAATACAAATTGTTAATAATTTCTAAAATACTAGAAAGTGGTGTGCTAACTATGGATCCAATTGACATAGATTTGATTTTATTCTTTCAATTAATTAAACCAAATTAGAAATTAGTTTTCAATTTTTATTATTTTGATAGAACCGAGGATATTATTATTAAATATTTGAAGTACTGAAAGTATACCGTCTGAAGAGAAAAGGATGAGACGATTGCCTCATCAAAATCTTACTTGGAAATCCGTGATGGGAAAAACCAAGTAAGGAAAGAGTACAATCTGAATAAGAAAAATGGAAGGGTGGCTACCTCGTTAAAACTCTTACCCGAAAAAACCCGTGAAGGGAAAATCGAATGGCCACCGTCGACGCGTGAACTTCTAGTCACGTCGTCGGTTGGAGTTTTTGTTGTAAATACTCAAGGTCATCAGATCTACTCCTTTCTGGTGTGACAGTTTTGTGTTTTTTTTTCGGTGATGTTGGCCATGGTGGTTGGTACGGTGGAGAGTCTTGAATTCGCTGGATCTATTGCGGATCTATTTTCTCTCCTCCTCTCAGTCCTCGTGGTTTCGTCTTTCTGTCTCTGCTTCATTGTGGCTTCCATAGTACGTTTGAAGGCGGTTTTTAGTTTCCGATCGATGTGGTTTCTTTAACTCATCGATTCGGCTTAGTTCTGGGTTCAACGGCATTGAATGGATAGTCTTCGGTGGCATGGATCCTATAAGCCGCGATTCTACACCCCCAACGAGTTGTAATCCTCTAGTTTCGACAGTGATGGTCCAGTTCTTTTGGTTCATGGCTATCACCGGCGTTTGATTTTTTCTCGGTGGATCTTTGAAGATGGTGAATTGTTCCAGTAGGGGTCGATTTCCAAGTCCTTTCGGTGGACTTTTAAGTCCTTTTCGGTGGAATACCGGGGCTACCTTTGGTTCATATCGTTCATCTCCTTCTCTGATCAATTTATGATTTTCTTCTTCGCCGGTTTCTTTCTTCAGTTTCTAGCCGTTTCAACCTCCTCGTCGCTTCTCTCTTCTGGTGCCTCTTCCAGTTCTCGGCAAGTTTCAAGGTAGGGTTTCAGTCGGTGGGCCGGACCTTTTTAATTTTGTTTAAATTTGGGCTCAAGGCCATAGGTTGTTTTAGGTTTCTGTTTTTTTTTTGGAAAAAAGTTGCTGTTGAATTCTTTCTGACGGCTGGGAGCTTTCTCCTACTCAACCCTTCTCCTACTCGGCCCTAACAGAGGGTCCCGTAAGGCGGCTATTTGGTTAGGGTGTGTGCATCATATGCGCTGTTAGATGAAGAGTGTGGATGTGATATCGTTGTTTAGCCTCGGTGTTTTCTAAACTCTTGAGTTTTGATTTAGGTTCCTATTAAAATTTGTATTTTAGTTTGCTATTCTTAGATCTCGATCATCGAGTTGTGATGATCGGTTTTGTAGACTTTTATTTTGTCGAAGACTGTGGTGTAGGCGTTTAGGTTTAGGGTAAAAGGGTCTTGATGGCAAAAAAATTTCGCAAAATCCGAAACTAACAAAATTTGGTAAAAGGGTTGGTTTAAATGTAATGTGGATGCTATCTGGAATGAAAAGGAAGGAACATGCGGTGTCGGCTGGATTTTAAGAGACTCCATTAGGAGTTGTTAAATAGCTAGGAGCCAAAAGTTACCCTCGGTTGCAAAATACACTCCCGGCAGAGGCCACAGCCTTAATTTGGTCCATGTTTTGTCTGAACAATTTGCAGGTTCACAATGTTATTTTTGAGACGGATTCTGGAAGCTTATATCAGGCCACAAAAGAACCTCATCTTCGGCCAGATCTAGCATCTTTTTTAGATGATTTTGCAAGTTTCAGACATAAAACAAGTTGGTCATTCGTTTATGGAAGTAGAGAAGGGAATAAGTGTGTAAGATAGCATCGCCAAAGTCATCAAACTATGCCCTATCTACTTCGCTTTAATTGATGTAACTCTCCCTGTTTGGTTGATCCCTCTTGTGGAAATCGACTCGCCATAACATTCATCAAAGAAATAAATAGAGACAAATCAAAAGAGAATGAGATTTATTTACTTTTGATAATTTGGTCACGATTTACCAAAACCAGAGCTAACATGATCTTGAGCAATGAACCGAAGCTGTCTTTCCATGAGAGTGATCGTCGAGTATATGGGCATATAGAGACGGTAAAAGCAAGTGTGAGACGATGGAAGACGATCATTAGCTTCTTCTAATTTGTATATACAAAGCTTTGATGATAATCCTCCAAACCCTTCCACTGGTGGTAGATACTTAATCGATGTCCAAAAGAATAGTATATTTCTCCTTTCTTCTTCTGTCATTTTTCTCATAATCTGCAAAATCCAAATTCTAAAGGATGAACAACATATCCAATACCCAAAACTATATCTGTATCCAAGCCAAACTGTTTTATAAAAATATCCAAACAATATTTTTGTTTCTGTACACAAAAAAAAACACTCAATCCTATACCCGTAGTTACTCGAAAATATACTAAATATAATTACAAATATGTAATATAATAGATATTTCAGGTATTTTTAGGCTTACTGGATATTATTTGGATACTTTTTCAAGTTATTAGGTATTTTCTGAGATATTCTTAATTGTTTGCTAATTACCTGCCAGAACCAGCATATTTGGATTTCAGTCATTTTGAATCCAGTGTACTCTGTATGTGCCTCCCAATCATCTATGCTTATCGGGTTTTCTTCTCCGCAAAGCATTCTATCGAAATCCTCTAAGTATATTTTCTCGAAAAAATATATGGGCGGTTTAGGAGCCCAAAGCATATCAGTGAAACCCAAGGAAAAATGTTCTACTTGCTTGGTGATTGGTATAGCAAATCGATGCATAATGAGAAGATCGACATAATGATTTCTGTTCTTGCTGTTCACAGCCATGAATTTCCCGCCTTCACATAGCTCAATTGTATCCCTCTTCCCCAGCTCCTCGGTTTCGAACACGAAAGTTAGACCAAGACCGGAGGCTGAATCGAAATCAACTGGATCCATTTCTAGAATCTGTTTGCAGCTATTGTACATCATTCGATCAATGTCTTTAATATCTTCCAGACATATTTTCTTTCCAGCTAATAGTGAGTAGAATACACGATCAAACAGCACACCCACTTGAACTTCGTGCATCAAAGCTAAGGCAATGACACGACCCGTAAACCGGAAAAAATCAAGATGCAATGGATCTACCTTCGATGCTGAGTATATAACAAATATATAATAGTTAGACCAAGACCGGAGGCTGAATCGAAATCAACTGGATCCATTTCTAGAATCTGTTTGCAGCTATTGTACATCATTCGATCAATGTCTTTAATATCTTCCAGACATATTTTCTTTCCAGCTAATAGTGAGTAGAATACACGATCAAACAGCACACCCACTTGAACTTCGTGCATCAAAGCTAAGGCAATGACACGACCCGTAAACCGGAAAAAATCAAGATGCAATGGATCTACCTTCGATGCTGAGTATATAACAAATATATAATAATATCAAGTCAATAAGAAACTATAGACATGTTTAAGCAAGGTATCTAAGCTAGTGATGAGAAAAGTAACATAACTTAGCAAAAAGCTTACCTGGGTTTGGAGAGAATCTTCGACAATCATCAGCAGATCGAAGGAATAGGGTATTCTTTGGACTAAATATCTCTTGACATACCAGATAGAACCATTCTCGTAAAACACCAGGACCTGTCGCTTTCTCATTCTTAAATTCCATGAACAGTCTACCATGAAGTGCTTCGGGGCTTACCTTCGCTATGTATTCAAAAGATTCTGCTAGCAAATTCGAGCGATCAATGAGCATTTCATACATCTCACCAAAGTCTTCATTCACGTCAGGAAACAACAGCATTACTAAATATCTCTTAGTTTGAAAGTTGGTTGCATGCTTGTACTCAAAGATCCATTGGTAGTCATGGTCATGGTCATCTCTTCTTTTTGCAAATTTCAAAATAAGGAAGCAGAATATAATCTTATGTTTATGTAACATGTCATCGAGCTGCTCCTTATAATAATCTTCATAGAGGTTAGACATTGAATTAATAATCTTCAGAATGGCAAGATACTGAGACCATGATGGATACAAAGTTTCAACGTTTCCAACTTTGTTAGACAACAAAGAGTCAATGTTATACATACAAAGGTCCATTTTAGCCAACAAGGTTCTGAATAACAGATGGAGATGCCCGAGTTCCGCATACAATACATTCTCTCGTGGCAAAAAATCACTTGGAATCCGGTAGCCACCTTCGGAATCAATGGCATTCATCAACTGTTGCCAAAAGGAAGATAACGTATAAAAGGGTAGCCACCTTCGGAATCAATGGCATTCATCAACTGTTGCCAAAAGGAAGATAACGTATAAAAGTCGACAAAACTAGGCCATGAATTCTGGACTAAATCATTCATCAAAAGATCAGTTAAATCTGTAAAGAACTGAAAAATCTGCATCCCAACAATCACAACTCCATATTTGTATTCATCACGATTAATAAAATCTACCATCATTGCGCCAAAGGTGTCCAGGAAAGGATCATAGAGCATCTGGTCAAGGCAAAATTTCCTAAGCAATTTACAAAACTCTAACGCTAGGGGTAAAATAAAACCCAGTTGATTCTTCGGAAAGTCTATGCACTTAGACAAGACGAGCTTAATAGAAACATAAGCATATACTCTGTTATTGTTATTTTCTGAAGGAGAGGCATAGAGCATCACTAAAGCAGATGGAACAGGAGAATTCGAGAGAATATTAAAATATTTGGCAACTGAAACTTCATCCTCAGGAAGCATCCTAAAGAAGATATAGATGTTCTTGATAAGGTCATATGCAAGATTTTCACCTTTGATCATTCTCGAAATTGTGTACATAATATCATCGATAATTTGCCAAGCTATAGAAAGATCTGAACTCAGCATCCTACCAACGAGCTGAACCGTACAGTCTTGCTCAATCGAATAGTAACCTAGTGAGTGTTCATTCCGTAACTGCTTACCTTTGTAAATAACTCGTTGCGCAGTCACTGGTATCTTCGTTTTCCGATGAATCGTATGAAGAAGAAGCTCCACTGTGTCGTGTTTATCAGCGTGAATCACAATCGTTTTGCCAGACATAGTCCGAACAAATATTTGTAACTGAGTCGACGAAGAACACTGCGCGGAAGAAGAACAAGAAGAAACATACGCATTAAATCCAGAATTGTCATCAGATCTCCACGAAATCGAATTCTGTTTAGCCGACATTGCCACACAATCAGCTTCAACCTCGTTGTTCTTCAAGTTGATGAAAAAATCAGCAACTCCGAAGTAATCGTGTAGTTTCCGTTTATGAAGGTTTTTTTTGGGTTTTAACACAGATAAGAGAAGCTTTTATACTTATATATTTAGTAATTATCTAGTGAGTTTAAAAATTTATGAATTTTGTTATTTTTGGATAAACCGTTCCTCAGTTTCCAAAAAAAAAAAAAGGATAAACCGTTCCTCATTTAATTCGATATAGAAACAAAATCAGTTTATTTTACTGAACTTTCAATAGTCTAATCGCCGAGTCAAATCTTGAGAGATTTTGAATATATATTAAATTTTTGGATTTTTGTCTATAAAATGTTAATAATTACTGTATTTTCCAACTGAATTGCCAGATTTAATATTTATTAATATTGTAGCTTTGCATGGTTCAGATACTTTCACCCACACCTAAGTTCTCGATTTATACATACTAAAAAAAAAGCAAGTACAACACGTTAATAAGTTATAGCAAGCTTCAAAACATACTCTCTTCTCTATCTACATATACTATGGTTTCATTACCATTTCCTATGGTATTCAAAGCTTTTGGTTCAAGTTCTTTCACCATGTGCCGTATCTCCGCCCTGAAACATCAAATCCCTACGATGGTTTGAAGATCAACAGTTCTCAAAAAGACCGAGCTAAAGTAATTGTCCTAATGCTAGTTCCTATAAAGAACACTATAAGCAATCAGTACCTCCTATGACAAAATTCTGTCTTTTAACTCTTGTGTCCACCCATATATGGAAAATGCTTGTCCGCGACAAAAGAACAGAGAAAAAGGAAAGAAATTACAATGGTCAAGCTTTACAATTACCTTATGTGGCCCTAGCTTTTGTCTCTTGATTTTGATTATAAGACGAGTTTGAATCCCTTGGACAGGAAATCATCCCTGAGATGAACAACAAACCACACCGATACCAAAACCACTAAGAATGATATGATCATAACTAGAGAAGAAGAAGAAAACTCCCACCTCTTTCTACTCTTCTGCATTATTTTAACTTCCTTAACTTTTCTTCTCTCCGATGCTTAATGTTATCAAGATCTCCTTTACATCCCAAAACAAGGCTACTCACAACGAGTTCTGCACTAAACGAGCTAGGACAATTTTTAATTCTAAGAGTACTCATCTTCTTACTCTCTATATCAAACCACACTAGCTCTATATTATTTATCTCCAGAAGAACCTTGCTCCGGTCCTTAGAATAAACCAAAGGTCTCATAAACACAATCAATTCACTTTTCGGTTGCTGTACTGTAAAAACCTTAGTCCAAGAACTTCTCACATTGTGTTCTTTCATCATCCAAACATCAACATATTTCTTATCATAGTAACACATCAAACAGAGACAACCATCCAAAACACCTATATCCATCAGAATATCGACATCACTATGTGCTGCAAAAGCTTCAGGAAACTGAACAGTCTCAAACTCTTCAAGTGTAAGATCAAACCTCACAATGAGATTAAACGGCATACCAGGCCTTGGAGGTGAAATCCAATGAAGGCTATTACCAGCAAGAACACCATAACCACGGCCAAACAACAGATGGTAATAGAAGTAAAATATGTACTGAATCGATAATTTAGGATCGATTCTCTTCCATGAGTACTTCTTAAAACTAAACACTCTAACGTCATAAGGAAAACTAAACCCAAGTTCATCAACTAAGTTTCTCTTAAACTGAACCATCCTCACAACTTTGTAATCATCATTCACAGAATCATATCCGAATCCATAGAATACGAAACCACGAGTAGTAAAACCACAGGGGAAATCGATATACGAAGGAGGTAATCGATGGATTTGTCTAGTAGATGGATTAAAAACCGCTAAATCAGTAGGAGAATTCGATAATCCGATAATACCATTACAAGATCCGAAAACTTCAGTTGGACCGCCATTTTTCATCGGATTGTCAACTTCGGAGACAGAATCGAGTGAATCGAGATCTACAGTGTAGAGATGACGAGCATCTTTGAGAAGAATCATGAGATGATCACCAGTTTGAAGGACGCGATAGAGATGAGATTCGATGAAGAGAGGATCATCGATTAGATTATAACATGGTTTTGAGAGAAGACGGCAACGAACTAAAGTTTTTGCTGATAATCGGAGGAATATGGTCATGTTTGGTTCTCCATTTGGTATATCCATTCAAATGGATCATTTGAATGGATCATTTACATTTGGTATATCCATTCAAATGGATCATTTGAATGGATCATTTAAATGGTCCTCCATCTAAATGATTATGTTTGTTTGGTTGGCATTAAAAATTAATCATTTGAATTGTCCATCTCAATGGATCATTTGAATGAATGTTAAAATTTAGGCTAAAATTTGAAGTTCATTTCAATGATCCAAATTAGATCATTTGGATGGAAATGGTCCATTTTAATTTATTTTTAAAAACAATAAATATATCAAATTGAAAATAAATTTTTAAAATTCTAAAATATAATTTCCCGTCAAAAAGTACGAAAACACTATTTCCCGTCAAAACACAAAACACAAATTTCCATAAAAAAATGAAACATAATATTCCGTAAAAAAAACATATATTTTTTGCAAAAAATGCTTAAATATATTTTCATTCATAATATATTCTTCTGTCAAAAATAAGAAACACGATTTTCCTGCAAAAAAAAAAATTGTGATATTCCCGCAAAAAAACGGAACTGAGATTTTCCTGCCAAAATCTACCGGATTATAATTTTCTCACCATAAATTACGAAATCGTAATTTTCCAGCCAAAACTTACCGAACTATAATTTTCTCACCAGAAATTACGAAACCATAATTTTCCCGCCGAAAACTACGAAACCGTAATTTTTTCGACAAAAACTATGAAACCATAATTTTTCTGCCAAAAACTACGAAACCGTAATTTTCTCGGCAAAAACTATGGAACGATAATTTTTCCGCCAAAAACTACAAATTTTCCAGCCAAAACTTACCGAACTATAATTTTCTCACCAGAAATTACGAAACCATAATTTTCCCGCCGAAAACTACGAAACCGTAATTTTTTCGACAAAAACTATGAAACCATAATTTTTCTGCCAAAAACTACGAAACCGTAATTTTCTCGGCAAAAACTATGGAACGATAATTTTTCCGCCAAAAACTACAAAACCGTAAATTTCTTGGCAAAAATTATGGAACCGTAATTTCTCTGAAAAAAATTACAGAACCACAATTTTCCGGCAAAATTTATTAAACCATAAGTTTTCCACCGAGAACACGAAATCATATTTTTCTCTATCTCTTTGTTTGTTCATTTTATATATTCATTCAAATGATTCATTCAAAAAGTCCATCTCAAAAAGTCATTCAAATGAACCATATTTTTTTACAAAACAAACATCAATAATCATTTCCATCAAAATGGATCATTTGGATGGAGAACCAAACCATTCAAAAAGTCCATCTCAAAAAGTCATTCAAATGAACCATATTTTTTTACAAAACAAACATCAATAATCATTTCCATCAAAATGGATCATTTGGATGGAGAACCAAACGGGGCCTAAATCTTTTTTTTGATCAGCTTCAAAGGGCCATAATATATAATGCAAACCTCATAAAGCTTATTTATGTAATACTTAGAATACCAAAAGAACACTGTTGTAATAATATATAAAGAATCTCTATGAGCTTTGCAGAGTACCAAAAGAACAATGTTGTAACCAACTAATAGAATCTCTAGATTGATGATATTAAACAAATGAAGAAGTAACAAACATTGTTTGACATAGCATTCAAATAAACATTGTTTGACATAGCATTCAAATTCCCGAAACAGTTTTGGAAGGAGAAAAATATGTAATGTAGCATTCAAATTTTCAACTGCATGATGTTTTCACCCGTATCCATCAGAGCGCAATAAGAATGAAAGATCGAATTGTTGGTGTCCATCTCGTGGTCCGATATTCCTTGAATATTAACCCTCCTCAAATCCTTCTTATGCAAATCATAATAGAGAATGTAAGATAGGGACGAAATGCATCTGACAAGACTGCAAAACCAGAGACCATTTTCCAGTATCTTCCAAGACCCACAATTTCACTAAAGAATCCTTCAGATTTGCATAATCAAAAAGAGTTGGTTTTCCACCATACTCTATGAGCCCCACATGATTCGGATGCATCTCAGATGCTGCATTTTCAGACACCGCATGAGGTAACTGGATCATACTAAACTCTTCAGACCTAACATCAAAACTCAAAACTCTTCAGACCTAACATCAAAACTCATAAATTGAACCACATAAGGATAACTCAAAGTGAAATAATAAATAACTCCGTTGATGCACAATTGCTCTCTTGTGGGAAGATGAGGATGATCACACTCAATTCTTTTCCAGGAACTTCCAGCTTCCAATAAAAAAACCCATTGATGTCCATAAATCCTCCTCCTTTCAAAACTTCCTGAACATACCACAACACTGCATACTACTTTGTACTGATCAAGAACTGGATCGTATCCAAAAAGGTAGACATCAAATTTCAGGACGTTTTTTCCTTCTTCAGCTAAAATGTTTGACTCCATAGCAGGTAAAGTTACTCTTTGTGTGGTGGTGGGATTATAGATGCACGCGTGTCTACTAACATCATATAAAATCAAGCCGCGAAGAACTACCATGCAGTGTCCTCCAATCCCTTGCTTCTTCATATCAAATTCGAAAGCAGTACTAATAGTAGATGTTAATGATAAAAGTACAGAGTTTATGGGGTTGTCACAGTTCTTCTCTACCAGACTAATGAATATACGAGGTGGGGAAGCGAGAAGATAACCTTGGGAACGGATAAGAGAAGACCAAAGCTTTGAGACGCATTTGAACCTCGCCAGTGATTTAGGAGGCAATTTCTTCAGAATCTCGATCTGCAGATCACAAGGAATCTCTGGTGCCATGTTCTTCGATTGAGAAAACATCAAAAAATCCCAGAAACAAATCCTTAAATCTGTTATTGCAGCAGTTCCAAAGGCCCATAAGTAATTTTAAAATACCCAATTATGGCCCAGAATCAGGCCCATGATACCAACCGGAGCTAATCAAGTATATATGCCTTAACCGATGTATTATTAATTCATTGTTTTCTTAAGGCACAATCAAATCAAGAATCTCTATCGTCATATGACTCATTTGGATGTTTTCTTATATTTAATTGAAATTTAGTTTTACATACATCATCGTGATTTATTCTTGAAAGTACGCAATCGATCGTGAAAAAGATAAATTAATATAAAAAAATATTAGAAAATCAAAATTTTCTAATTTCGTGTATAAAGTACGTACCTAATATACTTCATCAAAACTATTTAAAATTTAAATAAACCAAAATATATACACAATAGTTGTAAAATTGTATGTGACCTATTCATTTGATATTATCATATATAGCTGCACTGCAAATTTACTGTGGATCTTCATCGGGGAAAAGAAAAGAATCTGACACACCTCCAAATTTTTCGGTGCTGAAGAAGAGGAAAGCCCAGATTATGGTCCTGGGGCCTCCAACCGCCTCTGTCATCTCTGCCAAATTAGCTTCCGTTGTCTCCTTTTGATCCTTTCCAAAATCAAACGATGTGTCATATGATTAGTAAAAACATGTCTCCTGAAATATGCTCCACTCCTATATATAAATGAATATATTTAAAACTAACACTTACTAGTATAGATAATTAGTAGTTGTATACAAAGACATAACAACAGCGAAAGTGGCCTGCTCCCACAATGGACTCGATTGATATATATTCTCCCAAAACAATTTGGTGTTGTCAGTCATGGACATGGTGGTCGACTGATATTAGAGAATATGATATCTCTAATAACAAGACCGCCACTTGGTTTTCGTGAATTTCGACCCACTGGATGGTCGACCATTATTATAAATACAGTCAACCAAAATAGTCAACTCGTTGATTTCGACCCACTGGATGGTCGACCATTATTATAAATACAGTCAACCAAAATAGTCAACTCGTTGTGGTCTAATTTCTTACATCTTTAGAATATGACCGCAGTATTGACATTAACACCAAATCAGAACCGATCAGCAATGATAACAAAGAAACTTATCCTCGAATTTCTCAAAATAAATCATAAAACAGAGGGAAAACATTCTTATTTTGGTACATTTTAAGTATATACTGAACCAATAATTAAAATACAAACATTTATGTTCATTTCTCTTACGGCAATTACACTTAAACCCACTCCCAAACGCAATCTGCCAAACTCTATCACCTCTCTTCATTCTCCCTTTAGCCTCAATATAGCTAAGCTCATACCATAAAGATGATGAAGAAGTGTTACCAAAACGATGTAATGTCATCCTTGAAGCTTCAACGTGTTCTCCTGATAGCTGTAGATTCTTTTGTAGCTCGTCGATTACAGCTCTACCTCCTGCGTGAATGCAGAAGTGTTCGAAAGCTTGCTTGAAATCTGGTATGTATGGTTTCCATTTTGGGTTGAAGATTTTTCGTCCAATTAAGGATGTTAGGAAGAGAAGCTGCTCCGAGGTCGGTAGGACAAGGGGACCTGGTTAATAAACCCCGTACATTAGTATCGAAACCAAACCAAACCGAACATTTTAATAAGCTTCAGAGTTCGAATTTTGGTTTTCACAAAGTTGTTGAAGTTATTAGCGACTAGATTGAAACAAACCAAAACCTTTTGGAACCAAACCGAATATAACCATAATAATTCTCTTGACAAAAAAAAACCCATAATAATTCAATGCCTTATTGTGAAACAGAATTAATATGTATTAGTATAGTTACCTATTGTGGTGATGTTGGCCTTGAGGGCTTCACCAGCAATAGCTGTGTTCGGACTAGATGGCTAAGTTTGTACTTAGCTCGCCATCTGTCGGACCGACGGTTAGACATGAGAATTGCGGCTGCACCCATACGGAAGAGACAATTGGGAAGCAACATAGCTCTCTCCTTCCCCTTGTAGTAATTAGGAGTTATGATCTCTGTACTAACAATGATTGCATTTGAATTAGGATGAACTTGAAGCAAATCTCGGGCTAAATCAACCGAGATTAGACCCGCACTACATCCCATCCCCGAAAGATTAACGCTTTTGATGTTACTCCTTAGCTTATACTTGTTAATCACCATAGCTGAGAGAGATGGAGTAGGAGAGAAAAGTGAGCAATTGACAATGAGAATGTCAACATCTTTAGGTTTAAGATTTGTTTTCTTGAAAAGATCATCCATGGCTGTGAAGATAACAGTCTGAGCTTCATTTCTAGCCATCTCCATTGTTGGTGTAGGAGGAATGTAATGAATAGCTGGAGGAAGACAAGTTTCTTCACCAAGACCAGAACGTTCGAGGATTCTCATTTGAAACTCCACACTTTTGGGATTGTCTTTGAGGATTAAACGAGAGTGTTCCATGAAAGTTGAGAAAGGAACACGACTAATGAATAGCTGGAGGAAGACAAGTTTCTTCACCAAGACCAGAACGTTCGAGGATTCTCATTTGAAACTCCACACTTTTGGGATTGTCTTTGAGGATTAAACGAGAGTGTTCCATGAAAGTTGAGAAAGGAACACGACATGTTACAGGTGGTTTGTAACATGAGTAGTCAACGAGGTAGATAGTACGTGGCTTGGAGATGAAGTAAACAGTGGAAATGAAGATTATAAGGAAGGAAAAACAAAGAACTTGAACTGTGTCAAAGTGTAGTGAGTTCCAAACATTGAGGATTTCTTCTGGACCCATTCGAATAAGCTCAAGAACTCAAAGTGTAGTGAGTTCCAAACATTGAGGATTTCTTCTGGACCCATTCGAATAAGCTCAAGAACGATGATCGCTATAATGGGTATCAAAAGAAAACTCAAGAAATTGTTTACCAAGTATTGGTAACCAAGTTTGACATACTTCAACTTCCCAGAGGTAGAGAACTCTGGTGTTGGTTCTTGAGGCATCTTGATGTTTAGTTTTGTTAGAAGATAAACTAGTGAAGAAGAGAGAAGCCTGAGTGAAGGATATAAATATGAACAGAGAAAATGGTGGATGAGAGGAGTTAATGAAGAGACCACTAGACCAACGTTAGCCCAACGCTCTATTTAATTTTTTTCTTCTTTTTTGGTCATTTATTATTGGTGTTGTTACTGTTATGTTTTGTTTGATTTATCAATTTCTAGTTGTGAGTAGACAAAAGAAAGTAATGGGAGCAAGTGATAAGGACTGTTCCCTATTGATACAATCTTACAAAAGTGTAGTTGAAATATTAAAAAAGAGCAAGACGTGTCAGGTTTTGATATAATCGAGATCAAAGTGTTTGGTAACTACTTTTGATTTGATGATCACTGTGGTCATAAAATATTCACAGTTTCAAATAAATTATTTGTCGTATATGGGTTTGAACAAACATGTACCATGTAGTCGGCAAACTCATTTTTTCGTTCTGAATAACAGTTAAATCCCGTAAACCCTACATGAGACGAGATGCTAAAAACCATGTTAAATTCCCTTCAAAAATGATATCTTTCTTAGGTGACTACCCGAATTAACAATTTATGACTTATTTTAGAGATTTTCTCTTTCTTAGGTGACTACCCGAATTAACAATTTATGACTTATTTTAGAGATTTTCGAACTAACAATTTTTAACTTATTTCAGATATCTTTTATAGATAGAGAGTTAATGAATGATCTTTGTCGCACATTGGTTGGAAACAAAGGTTTCTAATGGTATATATATGATTTGACAACACAATGTTTCAAAACATATGTGATATATGAAGAAAGGAGAATTCACACGCGCGCACCACCACCACTGCCAAGTCGACTCAATTGTAGGTTCGTGGGAAAATCTCGTGGTCGAGTGGTCCCTTTCTTTTTTGCGCCGAATCCCAAGCTATTTGTAGCTGAGTCGACCTTATCCTCAACGCCGAGTTGAAATGCAAAACAAGACTTGGTCTAGGTTGTTGCGCGAGAGAAACTGAGTCGTGGGCGAGTGGAGCATAATCTCTGCTATTTTTACCTGAGCATATTCGCCTCTATCTCCCTATAAATATGAACTTGCCCTCTCCACTTGACATACAACTCGAACTCACTCTCAAACTCGTCCCTCTCTCATTGCTTTCGCACCTCTGATCCAGTGAGCAAGAGTAATCTCACCCGATTGTACCCTGGGACTGAAAAAACATTGTTTTCCGATTCATATTCGGGCGCTTTATTCAATTAATGGGAGGTTAACAGCCGACTCCGGATTCTACTTTTCAAGTTTTCGAAAACCTTTGCATGTTCTGTTTCAATTTTTGATTCGTTTTTATAAGATTTATTTTCATCGATTTCTAATCCGTTTTAAGGTTCTTAAAAAAAGGTACATTTGAAGTAACAAAGATTTTCTGATTACCTCACTTGAAGAGACCAACTCCAATTTTACTTTTTGTTTTACCAGCAATGTGCTTTTAATAATTAAAAAAATTGAATATACTATGAGTTTATTCTAAATTGGGCTCAATATTATTTTGAAAGAGTAAAAAAAATACAAGGATGAATCAAACAGTAGTTAATGCTGTTTCTCAACGTTAGCCCAACGCTCTATTTAATATTTTTCTTCTTTTTTTGGTCATTTATTATTGGTGTTGTTACTGTTATGTTTTGTTTGATTTATCAATTTCTAGTTGTGAGTAGACAAAAGAAAGTAATGGGAGCAAGTGATAAGGACTGTTCCCTATTGATACAATCTTACAAAAGTGTAGTTGAAATATTAAAAAAGAGCAAGACGTGTCAGGTTTTGATATAATCGAGATCAAAGTGTTTGGTAACTACTTTTGATTTGATGATCACTGTGGTCATAAAATATTCACAGTTTTGTCTATACGGGTTTGAACAAACATGCACCATGTAGTCGTCAAACACTTTTTTTTTTGTTCTGAATAACAGTTTATCCCAAAACCCCTACATGAAACGAGATGCTAAAACCATGTTAAATTCACTTCAAAAGACAATATATTTTCCAAGTAGCGATTCGAACTAACGATTTATAAGTTATGTCAGAGATTTTTACCGGTAGAGTTAGCAATTTCTGATTAAAAAGAAAAAAAATACATTTGAAGTAACGAAGATTATTTCTGATTACCTCACTTGAAGAGACCAACTCCAATTTTACTTTGAAATGTTTTACCAGCAATATGCTTTTAATAATTAAAAAAATAATTGAATTTACTATGAGTTTACTCTAATTGGGGTCAATATTACTTTGAAAGAGTAAAAAAAGAAATACAAGGATGAATCAAACAGTAGTTATGATGTTTGTCTTGAAGAGTAGAAGGAGACAAATTGTGAGACAAAAATTCTGAAACACATGATGAGGTAAATTAAATAGTTGTTACGATATTTGACTTGGAATCTTAAAGCAGACAAATATTTTCACATATTGAGACGATCCACCCTCAAGCAAAGTCCAAACCTTTTCTGCTATATTATTTTTTGCCTATCTTAAATTTTTGTTTCATGCTTCAATAAAAGTATCCTATATATATATATATCTATATATATATATATTTTTTGACAAATCATAACTTTGGAGACAGAGCATGAACTGTGAATTCCAATCTTTATATTCAATATGAATATAATTTTTTTAAATATATAACATGAATATAATTTTTGTATTTCTTCTTTGACAACATGATTTTTAATAATCTTTCTACTATATAACAAAATAAACATCCATATAGTCTAATATTCTGACCTACCTATTGTTTAGTTTTCTGTCATCAAAATCTATGACAAAACCAACTTATAAAATATTTTCATTCATTTTAGATAAACTTTTTTTTTTTTTTTGGTCAATAAGATTTATTAACTGTTTAATTGAATATTAACTGAATATTTCAATGGATCCAATGAAATTAAAAATAAAATTGCAACATATATGCAACAGGCTAAATATCATAGGTGTTTTTATTTCTTTTTTTTTTTTTTGGTCAATAAGATTTATTAACTGTTTAATTGAATATTAACTGAATATTTCAATGGATCCAATGAAATTAAAAATAAAATTGCAACATATATGCAACAGGCTAAATATCATAGGTGTTTTTATTTCCTTTGATTCAAATTTTGTTTTCTTTTTTTGTCGACCTTTTCTTGTTGTCAATCATTTTAATTCCTTAAAACATAATGGCACCACAAAAATATAAAGTAATGTGATAAAATTAAATTCGGGCCAACTAGCTGCCAACTACTTTATATATGACGTTTACCAAAATTGAATAAATGTATCCAATAGTTTCTCTTCGATATATACAAGTACGTGTATATATTCATTATTCATATGTTTCTTGTCAAATTGTGGGAATTAGTTACAACTCTCAACAATTTTTGTATTTATTATCTATTAATCATTTCACTTTTTTTTTGTCAGAAAATAATTTCATCTTAAATGTCCATTTATATGCAAAAAGTGCTGTTTCTGTGAAAATACATTACAAGCTGATCTTTTAAAAATAAAAATAAAAAATGGCGATAACCTAAAATGAAATTACCTAGTTTGTATCTTATGAATTTCATACATATATTTATTCTTTATTTTATTAATAACAAAGGTAATAATTTGTTATGAAATATATTGGTAGAATGTGTTTTTTGATTTCTTTAATTTGTAGGTTAAATCTATCAACTAGTACAATTGTATTTGGAAAAAAATTGGTTTCGGTTTATTTTTTTTGTTAAACGATTAATTTTCAGTTATAAATAATTAATGAAGTATGTGTGTTCTTCCCAAAATTTTTTTTGTTAAACGATTAATTTTCAGTTATAAATAATTAATGAAGTATGTGTGTTCTTCCCAAAATTTTCAATTATTTACTGTGTTTTGTTTTTTATTCGAAGCATCAAAAAAAATGATTGAATCTGGTAAAAAAAAATCTTGGATCCACCACAGTTTATAAGTAACATACTCCCTCTGTTCTTGAAAGAGTGTCATTTTGACACTTAAATTTTGTATTCAAAAGAATGTCATTTACGGAAATCAATGCAAT
>CM071718.1:2942570-2953291 GCA_036630335.1 Physaria fendleri | reverse complement strand
ATTTTATGATTAAAATTTTTATTTAATTAATAAAACTCGTGCATCGCACGGGTGATCGATATCTAGTGTATGCATATAAAAAAAACTTAGAATTATTCAAAATCATAGTCATCATCGGATTTAATTTATCGGCGTCGTCCTTCTTCCCCATATAGTTTTATTCTGGGCTGATTTAAAAGCCATTTCTTTTATGAGGGTCATTTTGCAATTTTCACTGCCAAACTCTTTTTGCCTTCTCCGACATAACAGTACCATTTTAATCGGAATTTGCAAATCCCTGCTTCAGCAAAATCTCGAGCTTTCATCAACTAACCAGGGGAAAATGAAGGGAAATTGGTCGATCGTCCGTCAGGTTTTTCACCGCCGGTTTTCAATTCTCCGTTCATCGTCACAGACGTCGCGATCACTATCGTTGTCAAGTTCCGTCCGACCTCTGACCTCAAGATCGATGTCTTCGCTTACTCCTAGAAACTTGGTGTTTCCTGCTTCCTTTACTGGCTCTTTCGTGGCTTTTAAGTTCTCCAACACTTCTTTTCCTCACCGGAGAAGCTTCTGTTCAGCAGAGGGAGGTAATCGCTCAATTGGTTATACTGGTTCTTGTGCATTTGCGTAAACTTCTGCGATTATGTGGAATCTGGACCTACTATATGATCTAGGTGTTGTTATTGGATTGAAAAATGAAAATGATCAGAGTAATAAGCTTGGGTTTTGAAGCATTGGGTGCCCGTCAGTTAGATAAAACTAAATTTTGCTTATTTGAAAGAGTCTTTTATCTATCAGCTTTATCTAATTCTGCAATTTTTATTTTTTACTTTAGGTGAAAAAGGTGTTGTAATAGTGAAATCAGAGGAAGAGTTCATCAGTGCAATGGACAAAGCTCAAGGTAGACACATTATTTAACGAGTTGTGACCACTTACTTCACATAAAGTAGACTGGCTTAGCATGATTGCTGCTTATGTTGCCTCTTGTTGTTATCTGTACTCAGATGGATCTGTACCATCAGTCTTCTATTTCACTGCGGCCTGGTGTGGACCATGTATGTTATTTCTTCTGAAAGTGACTTTGTTCTGTATAGAGATTATCTCTTTGAGTGGCCTTATTAGTTTATCTCTTTGAGTGGCCTTATTAGTTTGTGTACCATTTTACTTCAGGCAGGTTTATCTCTCCTGTAATCGTGGAGCTTAGTAAACAATATCCGGATGTTACTACCTATAAAATCGACATTGATGAGGTATTTTAATTTGTTGTGCTTCTGATCTAAAGGCAAATATATATATTTTCGTTGGGATTCTGTGATTTGACGTTTAGAACTATCAACAGTGTTTTAGCTTGAACTAAAGGAGACAATTTGTGGTGTTCTGTATAGAACCTGACTCTCCACATCCTTTTTCAATGTTATTGTATGCCATGGAGTTTGCTAGTAAAATAGCTGGACCATACAATAATATGAAAGCTTCTTTACCACTCTTTGTGCCTTCTTATGTTCTCATAAATATATTGCATATCTGTAGGGTGGAATTTCAAACACTATCAGCAAGTTGAATATCACAGCTGTGGTGAGCTTCATTAGCATTTCTTTCTAAAACATAATCTTACATAATACAATCAGCAGTAATGACTCATGCTGAAAAGATTATTTTCTTTTGTATCAATGTGAATGAACATTTTTTACGATGCAGCCAACACTGCATTTCTTCAAAGGAGGCTCGAAGAAAGGTGAGGTTGTGGGTGCAGATGTCACAAAGCTGAAGAGTCTCATGGAACAACTCTACAAATGAAGTCCCAATCTGTTCTAGTAAAGAAACCTTTTGAATAAGAGTCAAGCGTAAGGAGCTTGACCAAGAACTGGTTCAAGCTCAGCCAATTGCTGGCTCAAGAAATTGTAAACAGATTCTGTAGAACCCGAAGCTATTCGAATCACAATTCCTTTTCCCTGCATATTTTACACCAAACTTAAGTTAACCATTTATGCGATTGTTGTTACCTTAACATTGTCTAAAAGATTGATATTAACCTCATTGCCAAAAGTGCTGCAGGAAGCTATGAATTCTGGTTTCTTAAAGCTACTACAAGAGCTTGACTTAGACTTGTGTCTCTGCAAACCATAAGAGATCTGTAATTGTTCCGACATCATATTCTTCACGTTTTCTTGGACATGCTTTTGGATTTCCCTCAGCTTTGTCCTTGATCCACAAAAGCAAACATATTCAGCAACAATACAAAGAGTCGCATCAACTAAAAGATCTGCATTACAATTGCGTACCCATAGAGTATGAACATTGCTATGGCCTGATAGTCTTGCATTCGTTCAGCTATGCTTTGGATACTCTTCTTCTCTAGCAAAACCTGTAAACCAAGTCTAATCTAAGGTAAAACATTCTCTGCAAATCTGAAATTGGGTTTGAGAGTTATTAGTTTACCGTGTCAAGGAATAAAGGGTGATCGTCATCTTCAAGGTAGACATTGTTGATGCTCTTACAGAACTCGAAATCCCATTTTTCGCCATTTGCGTGGCGCCCGCTTGTGATCCAATCCACAAGGACTAGATTAGAGTCTGAAACTAATCTAAAGATTTGTTTCTGATAGTATCTAGCAGTGGAGAAGCAAGTAACAGGATCTGGAATCACAACTAAAAGAGATTCACTCCCGACTTTCGCCTACTGCAGACAAGAAACAGAGAGATCAATCAAGAACATGAATCAAAGAAAAAGGTCTTACTCTATTGCCAATAGCAATTGCTTCAAAGGAACATTACTTCCAGTATTTGTTCAGAACACTTTGATCCTATTGCCTTGTAAACCTGATCAATGAAATCACAAGATCCAAACTCAGAAAGTTAACTAAGTAAGATGACAGTAGAAAAGCTCTAATTTGCTTCAACCTTAGTAGAAGACTGTGTTGTTAACACTGTAGTGCATCCATCACCAATGGTAAATTCACATGAAATTGAGTCTCCCTACATTAATTTGAACGAGAACTAGACTGATTCATTCAAGTATCAACTGACAAATCCAATGAGAGAGTGGAAGAAGAAGAAGAAGAAGGGATACAGAGACAATGCCGCCACCGTAGGTAATACTGTAAATCCAGACAACATCAGTTCCGGTAGGAGCTGCCTGAGAGTTCAGTATCACCGGAATTACAAAATTATGGATTGAAATCGTGAAACTGTGAAATTTTCCGCAGAGATAGAGGGAGAGAGAGACCTTGGTAGGAAGTAAGAACTTGAGAGGATACTTAGAAAAGCAACTCGTAGCTGTAGATCTCTTAGAAAAGCAACTCGTAGCTGTAGATCTTCCTCCAACTTTCTCCACCACCACTTTCCCTGTCGCCATCTCTAATTTCTCACTATCGTCTGATTGATTATTTATATATACACATCCCAATTATTTCTGGGTTTGAGCAAAATTTGATTTTTGGGTAAAAGATCTCAAACTTATAGAAGTAGGAACATCTCTCAAGTTCTAATCATACATAAAGTCAAAATCTTTTCAAATAAGTGTTACAAATTTATGTCCAAGCTTATGTGTTGTTTAGTGGGTTTATCTTTTTCAGACGCAGAGAGCAAAAAAAAATCCAAACTTTTGCTATCCCAATGGCATTGATCTTGACATGATAAACGAAGAGCAAGACAAACTTATGGTATTCTCTACTATTGTTCAAACAATTTAACTAAAAAGAAAACATTAAAGAAGTAAAGAGAGATCTGAATCTTTAGAATTCTCTTGATTTGTCTATTGACAAATGTCGAGAAACAACAATCTGTGTTGTTGTGGATACATCAAGAAGATCTGAAAAAAGCTTAAAAGCTCAGTGCTTTGCATCTTCTTCTTCACAGAACTTAAGAGTACTTATCTGAATCCATCAGCTTCTCTGCTTCACCTGCATCACTCACCTCAACCTTTATGATCCATCATCCATCCTTGTTCATCTGGGCTAGAGTTCACCTAGCAATTCCAACAAACAAATCTCAGCTAGATTTAAGTGTCATATAAGCAAATTTATTAATTAATAAATATCGATGAATCAAATCTATTTTGGTACACATGAATCAGTATTCTGAAATTTTCAGACTTTCAAAATTCAAATCGTTTAAAAGCCTAAAAACTTTCAAAATTCAAATCGTTTAAAAGCCTAAAAACTTCCCAAGAATTTCAATGAGGACGCAAAGAGTGACACCATATGAAAAGAACTTGATTTATACCAATGAATCAAGAAGACACTCGCATTATAAAACCTGTCGAATAAGCAAAATATGTTACCTAAGGAATGAATTAGTTAGTCACTACAGTACACGAAAACGACACCCACAAAACCAAGATTTCAGATTTGATCAGCTAAACACATGAAGTCAAATGCTAATAAAGATTTAGAAATGAGGGACTCTCACCAATCCAGGGGACTGATTCAGCTCCTCGTTGACTTCAACTACAGCTCCAAAACTCTTACCTTGTGTCCCACTTCAGGTAACTCCACATAGACCACATCTCCTAAATGATCCTGAGCATGATCCGTTATACCAGAAGTTACTTTATTTCCCATCAATCTTCACCAATTCAGGTGAATCAGCATATTTCAGATCCTTCAAAACCACTATAACACACACACACAAAGGACCAAAAACAACAACAAAATCATTTGCATTTATGCGCTTACTCGAGACATTATTTTTCTTAATTTTTATTTGCATTTAGATTTATTTTTTTTTTTTTTTTTTTTTTTTTTTTTTTTTTTTTTTTGTTAATTTGCATTTAGATTTAATACAATCAAAATTTCATGATACAACCACCACTCTTTTTACTTTGAAAAACAAAAAAACCTAATGAATGTTATAATTAGTGTAATCTCGTATACTTTTGCTTATATAATCTTTTCAAAATTCTACACATTACAAACATGTGTATAAAATGAAGATAACTTAATAGTTTTATACATAATAGAACTATTCAAAATCATAGTCATCATCTGCTTTAATTATAGACGGCGTCACGGCGTCGTGTCTGGTATTAGACTAATACTAACATGTTTTTATTCGGGGCTGAAATTACGTTCTTTGAGACTCTGACGAACGGAAATTTCATCTAAAATCGGAATTTACAAAACCCTACTTCAGCAAAAGCTCGAGCATTTAGCAACTAATCGGGGGGGGGAAATGAAGGGGAATTGGTCGATCGTCCGTCAGGTTTTTCACCGCCGGTTTTCAAATCTCCGGTCCTCGACACCAACGTCGCGTTCGTTGTCCACTTCCGTCCGACCTCTTAATTTAGCCCCTAACCAACGTCGCGTTCGTTGTCCACTTCCGTCCGACCTCTTAATTTAGCCCCTAGCTCGATGTCTTCGCTTATTCCTAAAACCTCGGTGTTTTCTGCTTCCAATATTGGCTCTTCCGTGGAGTTTAAGTTCTCCAGCACGTCTTTTCCTCACCGGAGAAGCTTCTGTTCGGCAGAGGGAGGTAATCGCTCAATTGATTATGCTGGTTCATGTGCTATTTGATTATGTGGAATCTGCATCTACTCTATGACCTAGGTGTTGTTATTGGATTGAAAAACGAACTTAGATCAGAATAAATAAGCTTGGGTTTATACGGGAATCAAGCTACCACGCTCTAACTCCACCAAAAAAAACTCAATTTTTAGAAGCATTGGGTGCCACAGCAGTTGGATAAAACTAAATTTTGCATATTTGAAAGAGTCTCTTATCTATAGCGCTATCTAAATCTGCAATTTTTTTTTGTTTCTTATGTCAGGTGAAAAAGGTGTTGTTATAGTGAAAACTGAGGAAGAGTTCACTAGTGCATTTAGCAAAGCTCAAGGTAAAACATTGTTAAATGTGCTTTAAGCTCTTCACATAAAGTAAACTGGACTTAACATGATTTGCTACTTATGTTGCCTCTGATTGTTATCTGTTCTCAGATGTACCATCGATCTTCTATTACACTGCCGCCTGGGCTAGACCATGTATGCTCATTCTTCTCAACTTGAGTTTGTTCTGTATGTATTTTCTTTGTGAGTGGCCTTATTAGTATGTGTTCCATTTTACCTCAGGCAGTTTTTTCGCCCCTGCAATCGCAGAGCTTAGGAAACTACATCCCGATGTTATTACGTATAAAATCGACATTGATGAGGTATTTTATGTTGTTTGTACTTTTGCCCTCTATGCATGTTTATTTTCTTTGGGTTTCTGTGATCTTTATCCAAAGGAGACTTGTCTATCATTTGGAACACTATTATTTGGTGTTCTCTATTGAACCTGTATTAGAATCGGTCTGGATCGATCGGTCTGGGTCGATCCTGTGATTTAAGAGGCCTAAGGCATTTCAAAAAATGTGGCCCTTTACTTGAACCAAACTACACTTCAAGTTAGTCACATGAATAAGTCTATAACAAAATCAATCCTTCATATTATAAATATCTTACAAACCATGAAAAGAGAATGACAATTATTTTTGAAAAACAATCCTCCTAGCATTTCTTTTGGCAAATTCATCCATGATTTTGTCAATAATCGAGATTATAAACCATATCTTTTCTCAATAGATATCATTGATAATCCATTCAACCTGTCTTTAGACATAGCAGACCGAAGATAGTTCTTTATCAATTTCAACTTTGAGAAACTTCTCTCGGCAGATGCACAACTGAAACCGGAATTGTCAACAATATTCGATAAGCAATCCATGAATTTGGATAATAACCCTCCATTCGTTTCATAAAGATCAATACATCTATAGCCCTTTTTGCTTCAACCGACAATACTTCCCTTAGAAGTTTTAATTCCATGAACAAATCTTTTCCATCTAAATGTGAATGTGCACCATGTGTCAGAAATTCTTCAAGCTTAACACAATATTTCATCAATTCCTCGTCGCTGACTTAAGCTTCTTCAAGTCAAACAAAAATCTAAAAATATTTTCGTAAGTTTGGAACTGAACAAATCTTGCTTCAATGGAAACAATAGCTTGATCCATGATGTTTTGGAAGTAATCCGCTCTAAAACCATCTTCGCCTTGTAAAACCATATTGTCGTCATCTTTTTCCACATCTTCTTCATAATGCATTTTCCTTTTCCTATTACGTTTTGGCTTCACAGAGAACTCAGGTCTAATTCCCATTTCATTTGAAATCTCTATTGCCTCAACTTTTGCTCTCGCAAAACATGTCTCTCTATATTCTTTCAAAAATGTGAGAAGTCCTCTTAATTGGCAAATAGCAACATCTATATCAATGTCCTCCGGTTGTAGCATCTTGCTTACAATATTAAAAGCAAAGAATAGCAAATAATCATTCAAAACAAGAATGCATACCTTCCAATTCCATATAATTCACCTTCAGCAAGACACTCAACTTCAGTTCTATGCATTGGATTATCACTATTATCAGCTAGAAAGAATAAAGCTTCTTGAATTTGTGGAGTTTGAAATCATATCGGCTTCACACTATCAATACGACTTTCCCATCGAGTTTGTGACAATGGTTTAAGTGTTATACCATTCACCCTCTCCCTGAATATCTCTGCGTTCTTAGTTGAAGCCGAAAATAGACAATAAATACGTTGAAGAATCCCAAAAAATGACACTGCTTTTGCAGATGAGGAAGCCATATCACAAAGCACCAAATTAAGACTATGACATCCACAAGGAGTATAACATGCTCTTGGATTGATTTCAAGTAGTCTACTTTGCACTCCTCTATGTTTTCCTTTCATATTTGCTCCATTGTCATACCCTTGTCCTCTCACATTTCCAATGTTCAACTTAAGACCAACCAATACTTCTCGCAATATATCGAAAAGTCCTTTTCCTGATGTATCAGTAACTTCAAAAAATGACAAAAAGAACTCTTCAATTTTGGGTGAGAGCGCTGAAATATCCACACAACGAATAATAAGAGTCATTTGTTCTCTACGACTGATATCAGGAGTACAATATGAATCTTCTCAATAATCTTCCTTTTGATCTCATCTGCAAGCAACTTAATTAATTCATTCTGAATTTTATGACTAAGATAATGCTTTTCACCCTTTTCATACCGTCCAATGTGGTCTTTCATCACTGGATCAAATTTTGCAATACCTTCAATTAGACCCAGAAAATTTCCATTATTCACATCACCAATTTTCCCATTTTTTTCACGAAATGCTATATTTCTTTTAGCAAGGGTCTCAACAACTACAACTATCCTCAACAAAACATCTCTCCAATGTTTTTTCTCCCTTTTAACTTCTTCTTGGTATGTTTATCAATGGCTGCATTTCTTTCAAGTCTCATTTCCAACTCTCTCCATTTAGTTATGCATTGAATGTGATTATGACTGGTTTCATGATTTTTCAAACGACATGAAACATTTTTCCAATCACAATACCCAGCACTTGCCAACTTAGAAATATCTCCTTATTCACTAAATAATTTACAGCAAAAACAAAAGATAAGATCTCTTGATTTTGAGTAAACTAACCATTCACTAAATAATTTACAGCAAAAACAAAAGATAAGATCTCTTGATTTTGAGTAAACTAACCATCACAAAAGATAAGATCTCTTGATTTTGAGTAAACTAACCATCGTCTATCATGCTTCTCTCCATTGGATATTTTCCTTGTATAAGATGAATAAGAAAAGCTCCTACCAATATGTCTTTTGGAAACTGGTAGTCAACTAGCTTAGGTGGAGGACCTTTTTTCCACCAAAAGATCTCTTAGCTCTTTCCCAACTTTTCCCCAATTTCCTGGATCACTAATGTCAACGGTTTTATTTTCGTCGTTAAATTCTTCATGACATTTATCCTCATCCTCTTCTATGTTTTGATTTTGTACACCTTCTTCACCACTCCCACAATCATCAATCTCAATTCTATTTTCATTGATCTCAGCTTTTTCAACGGTAGGTTTTTTCATAAATTTTAGTGATTTAACAAATTCTTCATCTTTCTTTTTTTTTCTTTCTCTTCTCTGATCCAGAAGCATATTTTCGAGTGCTTACGGGAGGCATCACTGTAAATAATAACAATTAAGATTTAAGAATACAAATATAGAATAACTAGTAATTTTAACTAATGAAATTTTATAATTATAAATAAAAAATAACTAAAAAAATCTATCCTACGGATGAAACAAAAATCAAACTATGAAACTAATAATACTATTATTGTCTATTATGAACAAACACATGATTTTTATTACTAAATATGAAACTAATAATACTATTATTGTCTATTATGAACAAACACATGATTTTTATTACTAAAACCAAGTAATCAAACCCATCATTGAAACAGATACCATATTGATACATAGCATATATAATATGTCTTTTAGATAATAATATTGTTTATCCAAATTTGATTACCAAACTAATTAATCTACCATACTCTTTTCACTTACCTTGGAGAAGATGAATCTATTGCTCCAAAAAACCCCAGAGAGATTGTGAATTGTGATTCATGATTAAAATTTTTATCAAGTAACAAAAAAAAAATTGAACAGGTATATGTGACGTTTGAGTTTCATTAGACCTAATAATAGGTAATAGGGTTTATTAAAAATTTTGTTCTATGGGCTGCACCAATAGAATTATATATATGTATATGGCTCAATTTTTATTTTTATTTTTTGTTGGCCCAAGTTTTAGTTTATATAAGATGTATAATGACTAATTTTTTTTTTTCAAAATGGGCCCTTCAAAAATGGGGGCCCTAGGCAAAAGATTTTTTCTTTCAACAGTAAGGTCGGCTCTGCAAACAGTAGAAGACCCTCCTCTTTTCTACTAATTTCCTTTTGATTTATTTTTAATACAATTTCTAAAAAACCAAATGTTTACCTGTTTAATTACGATTTTATCCGGTCAATCTCCATCTGTGGGTCAAAACTTTTTTACGAGACAAACACAATCTTTCATCTAAAATTTCAATCCTTTTTCATTCTCAATTTTGTCTAAAAAACCAAATGTTTACCTGTTTAATTACGATTTTATCCGGTCAATCTCCATCTGTGGGTCAAAACTTTTTTACGAGACAAACACAATCTTTCATCTAAAATTTCAATCCTTTTTCATTCTCAATTTTGCTTCTTCTTCTTTCTCTATGTCACCAACAATGGCACGACTTACTTTAAGACCAAGCAATCATTTATTCTTCTCATTTTCTCCTATCAAGGTTCATAATTAACATTTCTTCTCCGTCTACACCATATCCCCTCACCATCACATTCCTCTTATTAAATCAAGAATTTTGTGCTCCTAGTGCTACTGATTTCGTTCCAATTTAAGCAAAACTGAGAGAAGCTAACAATTTTATTTAGGTCGAGAGTACTTAGCCACAATCTCTTCTTAATGGAAAAGTTCAACTTTTTATAGTATTCATCGAGCAAATAACGCTGGGTCATCTATCTTCATCACTCTACCTTCTCTTAGATCTCCGATTGCAATTGTTTTATCTCCAGAGCCCATGGTATAGAGATGCGTTTTGATAAAAAAAAAAAGCACAGGCGAGAGAAGACACACCTCTTTTCGGTTACAATGGAACAAAGGCCTTAAGTTGTCGCCTTTGGTGGCATGTCCGTGTTCTTCTATGGGATGGGAGTGGCCGTTTACATTCTCTCTATCTCTTTGTTTGTTTGTTCATTTTATATATCCATTTAAATGATTCATTCAAAAAGTCTATCTCAAAAAGTCATTCAAATGAACCATGTTTGTTACTAAACAAACATCAATAATCATCTCCATCCA
>CM071718.1:2907499-2931513 GCA_036630335.1 Physaria fendleri | reverse complement strand
TATTTGTAATGATATATTTTATAATTATTCAAATAAATAAATTATAATGGCATTTTCGTAAATAAGATTCGTGAGAGTGATTCTGGTGACGACACCTAAGCTTTGTTACTTCTCAAATAATATATAGGGGATTTCCCGAGGAAAAAAAGAAAATGTAAAAAATGACGTATCTATGAACGTGGCAAATTGTATTGTATAAAATGACTTTACAAACTGAATAGATACAGTTTTAATAAGACTTTACTAACGATTGATTCCAATAATCGGCGACGAAGGCGGATCTACCCTAATATTCTAATGGCTGCAAAAAAACATGTTTACTAGTTACTGGTGCATCAGTTAAATGAATGAAAAATCTAGATATTTTATAATTTTATAGGTGCAACACTTGTCCGGCACTAACACGAGTCTACCGATTCGGCAATTAAGCTTGACGAAAAAGAAATAACTAAAGACCAAGTCAAAAAATAGTATATATCATAAAGAGTAATTAAGTGGGTTTGCAAATCCAAAATAGAAAATTAATTAGGGTTTAGTGGACCGATGAGACTTTGTGGTGAGATAAGCTTTTACTAGATCTTGAAATGTCTCTATCCTCTACTACAGTTGCTTAATTCTCTTACGGCTTTCAAACATCAGATATCGAGCAAAGGAAGAAGCTAGATACACACATGAATCGTCAGTTGACTAAATATTGGAGGTTGACTTTCAATGAACTGTTCAGTATAGCTTTTTTTTTTTTTTTTTTTTTTTTTAGTTGACTAAATATTGGAGGTTGACTTTCAATGAACTGTTCAGTATAGCTTTTTTTTTTTTTTTTCTTGTGTATGATGAGTTGTTGTTGTGTATGATGAGTTGTTGTAGTAGTAGTGATATCTTGTTGATGCAGCTTGGGAAGATCTTCAACCTCTTTATCTCCAGATGAGATTTTGGAGAAGGATGATGGGAATATGAGAACCCTTGAAAACTGGAGAAAGACTGTCCTCTTGGTTTGTGTGGTTGCGTCGGCCTTTGATCCTTTGTTTCTCTTGGTCCCTGTTATTGATTCTCATAGATTCTGCTTTACTTTGGACAAGAAGCTTGGAGCTGTAGTTTGTATTATGCGTACATTAATTGATACATTCCATCTAATTCAAATCATTCATCGTCTTATTACCGAAGTCATTGTTCCTCGTTCTCAAACATCTTTGAAAGGCGAAATTGTCGTGCATTCTAATGTTGTAAGAAAAAAATTACGTATCCTCTCTTACTTCATTGTGGACATTTTTTCTGTTCTCCCCATTCCTCAGGTGTGTTGACTCACTATTGATTTCCTTTTGGGACATTACTATATATATTAGAGTAATGATTAAAGAGCATGCAGGTGGTGGTTCTTACTCCCATGATGCGAAATCAATGGGCTACCTCACTGGTGACAAAGGGGATACTGAAATGGGTTATCCTCTATCAATATATACCAAGAAGTATACGTATCTATCCGATTTTTAAAGAAGTTACCAACCTTTGAATGATAGATCATATGATCAGGTGATTGGGGCCTTCTGGTACTTGATTGCAATAGAGACCAAAGTTAGATGTTGGCGTGAAACCTGTGCCAAGACACCAGGATGCAATATCACGAGTTTTTATTGTGCAAGAGCTCGACCAGACAATATTCAATTTTTGAACACTTCATGCCCATTAATAGACCCTGGCCAAATCACAAACAACCGAGTCTTCAACTTTGGTATGTACATTGATGCGTTGAAATCTGGGGTGGTAGAATCAAGCGATTTTCCAAGAAAGTTTTTATATTGCTATTGGTGGGGTCTCCGAAATCTTAGGTGTGTACGTCTAATCAGAAATCTTAAGTTTATCTGAAGATAACCCAAAGGCGTAACTACTATTCGATAACCTAAGTCTTTAACTACTATTTGCAGTGCTTTGGGACAAAACATGGAGACAAGCAACTCTATGGAGGAGATCGCTTTTGCTATAATCGTATGCGTCACAGGTTTACTCTTGTTTGCTGTGCTCATGGGGAATGTTCAGGTAATATGCTTACTCAGCCCGTTTTTTTGCCTTACACCATCTCCAATAGTGGAATTCTTTGAAAGAATTCTTATCAATATTTTATTATAAATTTTACATCAATTAATATTAAAAACTCTATTAAGAGATTTTTATTCTTTTCTTTTTCTAGTGGTAAAATCCGACTATAGATTCTTTAAAAAAATTATTGTTTTACATTCCTTTATTTTAAATTTAATTTATTTTAATAATTACATTAAATAAATATAAAATATATTGCATTTTGAGAAAATTTAAACATAAATAATCGGGAATCGAGAGTACAATCAAACACAAATGATCAAGAGGTGACAAATCCCCGAGACTACAACTCAGGCGATGGTGACAAATCCCCGAGACTACAACTCAGGCGATCCTCTATGATCCTTCAACAACAATTAGCGCTAAGAATTATAGAATGAATACTTAATTAAATCGTCTTCTTCAATGTGATCTTCGATAACTCTCTCTTATTCTCTTCCGATAGATCCAGCTAAATAAAAATGTACTCGTAATCAGTCTAACAAACTTTGATGCTCTGCTTTTATAGTTTGTTATAATAAGCAACTCTTAAACGCTGCGTTTGAGCTGCCGCCAAACTTAACTTTCAAAACCTGATCAAAACCGGTTAATGCTCTGGTTAACACCAAATTGACACCAAACTTGAAATCACAACTAACCAGCTTGAACAAATCTCCACCTTAGTTTGATTTCTGCAACTTATTGATCCCAAGAACCATAAACAGGCATTTGTGACCCGGGGTCTTGACGTGAGTCCGATTTACCCAGACTAGTCAGGTTTCACCCGAGAGACAGTCTCTCGAGAGTTTAAACCTGTTTAGAACTGCAAGTGCACGGTATAGTCATTTGTAGCATAGAGCGGGTCGATCTAGGAGGAAATCTGGTATACATCTAGGGAACTAGGCCTAGCTAGTAACAAAAGGGGTGTGTTTGTGTTTGTGGGTGTTTGATTGTCGTAGCACAACGACGTTTGTATATTTGTAAGGATTTCAGCAAACTGATCCAAGGGACTCTAGATTGTAGACCGGTTGACTAATCAGATGCTGGTTAGATTCTTGTATAGAACTCAGTCACGAATATTGACTAGCCGTGGTGTTAGCCGTCATACCCTAGAGGTTGCAGGGTTGAGACCAGGGAGTACCACACTGCCTAACCTCCCCCCTAGGGAGCATTAATTCGCTCGGGAATGATATGTTCACAACCTTATTTAAATAGCACTTTCGTCGCCAAAGTTAAATTGCTCATCACTGCCATGTTCAGGTAGACAGCGCTCCATTAAGAGTCAAAGTCTAGCATAAGATCAGAGGATAATGTTCAGGTAGACAGCGCTCCATTAAGAGTCAAAGTCTAGCATAAGATCAGAGGATAGCTGACCAAAAACCCTGAAGCATTAGTCAACACATGATGAAGACTTTCTTAGATGATCTACCAGTGATCAATATACTACCCCCGCGGGAGTCGAATCCTTGGAGGCATTATCTCATCTATTCGCGACAGATCTACAGATCTAGGGTTTTATAAACCCTTAGGGACAGAACCCTACTCCCCCTACTGGAGAGACTACCCGCTCATAGGGACTCTAGCCCTAGAGGAGCATCTCTCCAATCCTAAGAGGGATTTCCTAAATAAACCCTTAGGGACAGAACCCTACTCCCCCTACTGGAGAGACTACCCGCTCATAGGGACTCTAGCCCTAGAGGAGCATCTCTCCAATCCTAAGAGGGATTTCCTAAGCTAAGCGAAAAACTAAAATATAAAGAATAACCTTTTTATTAGACTTTTCGTCGAAATACTCGATTTCTCGATTTCTGGATGATTTACTAGGGGTTTAGAGAGCCTTTATTTATAGTGGAAAAGAGGAGATCGAGATTCTTCCTAAGATTCCTAGCGCCTGAGCGAATTCATATTGATTCGCTCGGGGTCACAAAGCATATTCTAGGTTTATTCTGTTTCTAGATCCTCTCTGTGCTTATCCACTTCGGGAGAGTGTGCGTCCTAACCTTAGCTTCGAAATATGCTGCCTTAGAGAGCGCCCGACCAAATCTATAGTGATTCGGTCGAACTCCAGATTCTTTCGAAGCTTTTTTTCCTTTTACATGTTCCGCACGCAAGCAGGTGATCTGTTGAAACCCTAGATCTTTTTTTCCTTTTACATGTTCCGCACGCAAGCAGGTGATCTGTTGAAACCCTAGATAGAGCCCGAGCGAATTAATAGGACCCGACCGATTTGTGAGTCATCCTTTGAATCTTCTCAAAATCTTCATAAATCTTCTAGTCTGGTCGCGGACTTAAGCCTCCGAATGCATCCTTAGTCATTTGTGCTCGATTTCTGCTCTTTCTTTCCTTTCGGGATATCGGCTCCTTTCCTTGTATTTTTCCTGAAAAGTTTATAAAAAGAGATAAAAAGAAAAAAAAACTACCCTGGAAACACCGAAAAGCAGGGTAGGAAAATGGTCAAATAATCAGCATATCAGATCTGATTCAAACTTAGTTTGAAATTACATGAAGCTTCCTCAACCTTCTTAACAGGAACAATTTTGGTAAATATATCTATTGGATTATCCAGAGTTGATGTTTTTGACACAAAAATCTCTCCTGCTTCAGTCTGCTCCCTGATAAAGTGATAATTGGTATCAATGTCTTCAAAAATCTCTCCTGCTTCAGTCTGCTCCCTGATAAAGTGATAATTGGTATCAATGTCTTTTGTTCTCTCATGATGCACATTGTTTTTAGAAAGAGCAATGGCACTTTGAGAATCACAAAACAACTCCACCTGATTTTGCTTATAACCAAATTCACCAATCAATCCCTTTAACCAGTTAGCTTCATTCACTGCCTCAGTTAAAGCAATATATTATGCCTCAGTGGTTGAAAGGGCAACAACCTTCTGCATATAGACTTCCAACTAATAGTCGTTCCACCAAAGGTAGACACATACCCTGAAGTAGACCTTCTCTTATCCAGATCTGCTGCATAATCTGAATCAAAATAGCCTTTCACCAGCAGCTCATTTCTTCTCTGAAACACCAAGCTACTGTTTGAAGTCCCATTTAGATACTTTAGTATCCATTTGACAGCTGACCAATGTTCCTTAGAAGGATTTCCCATGAACCTACTAACAACTTGAACAATATAGGCTATATCAGGCCAGGTACCAGTCATCAAGTACATTATACTTCCCACTGCATTTAGATAAGGAACATTCCTCATCTATTTTGAATGAACATTCTTCACTAGTTGTATTTAACTTGAAGTGAGCTCCTAGAGGAGTTCTTACAGCTAGAGGAGTTCTTACAGGCTTTGCCTTATCACATTCAAACACCTTAAGGATTCGTTCAGTGTATACGGATTGGGACAATTCTAACCTGCCTGCATATCGATCTCAGCTTATCTGCATTCCAAGGATTTTCTTGGCAGGACCCAAGTCCTTCATCTCAAACTCTTGACTCAAAAATATCTTTAGCTTCTGGGTATCTTTAATAGTTTTGGAGGCATTCGACATATCATCTACATAGAGTATAAGGTATATGTAAACTCCACCATCCAGCTGTTTAATGTAAACACAACTATCATATTTGCTCTTATAAAAATCCAGCTTCTTCATAAATTCATTGAACCTTAAATTCCATTTTCTGGGACTTTGCTTTAAGCCATAGAGAGATTTCTTCAACAAGCAGACCAATCTTCTCTTCCTTTCACTTGATAACCTTCAGGCTGTTTCATGTAAATGGTTTTATCCAAATTAGCATGTAAGAAGGCTGTATTGACATCTAACTGCTCAAGATCCAGATCTTCTTCAGCAACAATAGCCAATAGAACTCTGATGAAAATGTCTTTCACTACAGGAGCAAAAATCTCTGAGAAAACTCAAAAATATCTTTAGCTTCTGGGTATCTTTAATAGTTTTGGAGGCATTCGACATATCATCTACATAGAGTATAAGGTATATGTAAACTCCACCATCCAGCTGTTTAATGTAAACACAACTATCATATTTGCTCTTATAAAAATCCAGCTTCTTCATAAATTCATTGAACCTTAAATTCCATTTTCTGGGACTTTGCTTTAAGCCATAGAGAGATTTCTTCAACAAGCAGACCAATCTTCTCTTCCTTTCACTTGATAACCTTCAGGCTGTTTCATGTAAATGGTTTTATCCAAATTAGCATGTAAGAAGGCTGTATTGACATCTAACTGCTCAAGATCCAGATCTTCTTCAGCAACAATAGCCAATAGAACTCTGATGAAAATGTCTTTCACTACAGGAGCAAAAATCTCTGAGAAATCCACACATTCTCTCTGTAAGTACCCTTTTGCTACAAGCCTGGCTTTAAACATATTATTCAAAGCTTCCTCAAAATCTTCTGGTTCACCATCCATACCATCTTCTGTAACGGCTAAACAGTGAATACTATTATGATTTTCTCTGAACCTTAAAGGTCTTCTTGTTTCTCTTTTTATTCTATCTCTGGCCAGCTGATAGTCTTGAATATGAGGAGGATCAATTGCTTCTGCAGTTTCTGCTTCAGGACCTGGTTCAATACTTTCAGTCTCATCATCATCTCCAGGTTGAGGTATTCTTTTCTCTTAAGAACTCCATCTCAGATGTCAGCTTAATGTTCATAGTATCCGAATAAATGTCCTCTTCATTCACTGTTGTACATTCTTTTCCCAAGTCTTTGAACATCTCATTTTCCTTAAAAGTAGCATTCCTGCTAATGATACACTTGCTCTCATCTATAAGCCAGATCTTAAAACCCTTAACTTCTCCTGGATATCATAGGAATACCCCCTTCTTAGCTCTTGGATTAAGCTTACCATCATCAGTATGAACATAAGCAATACAACCAAACTTTTTAAGGTAAGAGTATTGCGGTTCTCTTCCATACCAGACTTCATCTGGAATCATAAAATTAACTGCAAAATCCGGTGTCTTTTTAATCAAATGAATTATTGTATTCACAGCTTCAGCCCAAAATGCCTTTGATAGGCGCTTCACTTAGCATGCTTCACTTAGCATGCTTCTTACTTTGTCAAGTATAATACGATTCATCCTTTCAGCTATTCCATTCTGCTGAGGAGTGTATGCTATGGTCTTGTGATGTGAAATTTCATTCTCAACACACATCTGATCAAACCATTGGTTACAGAATTAAAGACTGTTGTCTGACTTGATATTCTTAACTTTTTTTTTAGTCTGATTCTCAACAAATACTCTCCATTCATTGAACTTCATGAAAGCTTCTTCTTTTTTCTTTAAGAAGTACACCCAAGTCTTTCTACTAAATTCATCAATAATGCTCAGGAAATACTGACAGCCACCAAGAGATTTAAGTACATAAGATGAGCCCCAGAGATCTGTATGGACATAATCTAGAATCTCTTTTGATGCAGGTTTTCCTTTTCCAAACGGTTTCCTGATACTCTTCTCATATATGCAGTCTTTACAAAAGTCTACATTATCAACCTTTTGGTTATTAGAAGACCTCTCCTTGATAGAATACCCAGACTCTTCTGACCAACATATCCCAGCCTGCTATGCCAAAGATTAGCCTCACATTTGTTTGCATCTATCTTCACAATCTGGCTAACTTCACCAGAACCATCATCAAGAAAATATAGAGAATAAACTCTTCTTCCCTGCAATATTATCTTTCCATTTTCAAGATATTCATCTTTCATTCTTCTGAATTATAAGAACAACCAGAATCTTCTAAAGAACCCAAAGATATTATCTGAATTATAAGAACAACCAGAATCTTCTAAAGAACCCAAAGATATTAGATTTCTCTTAATACCAGGTACATATCTCACTTTGGTCATGATGACTGATGAGTCATCTGACTTATCAATCTTGATAAACCCAATTCCTTTTACTTGAGTTTCTGAGTTATTAGCCATCCTTACTGATCCGGAAACATCCTCATCTAATGTTAGGAACCAGTCCTTCTTCCAGGTCATGTGGAATGAGCAACTAGAATCAATGACCCATTGGTTTTCAAGTTGTGAATCTGTAGTGACAAGCACTTCATTCACAACTAGAACTTTAACATACCCTTTTTCTCCACAGACGCGAGATGATCCTCCTTGCTTTTGATAACTGTGTTTAGGCTTTTTTCCCATACTTGGAAAGTGATCTCTAAAATGACCTTCTTCACCATATTCCCAGCACTGCTTCTTGGTTGTGGTCTTTGACATAGGCTTCTTTCCTTTGGAACCTCTTTTCCCATTCTTGTCATTTCTATTATGCTTATTTGTGCTGCTTTGAATCTTTGTTTTTTTTTTAAGAACCTGACTCTAGCTCCTTAGACGTAATTGCAGACATTACTTCTTTTAAGCTTAGAGAAGTTTTACTATACCTCAAAGTATCCTTCAAACTATCATACTGATGAGGAAGAGCCATTACTAGCATTACTGCTTGATCTTCATCTGAAATTTCAACATCCATATTTTCTAAATCTGAGATAATCTTCAGAAACTCATCAACATTCTTCTAAATAGGCCAAGATGATTGCATCTTGTATCCAAAGAGCTTATGTTTTAGGTGAATACGAGCAAATTCTTTGCCATGAAAAACTCATCTAACTTCTTCAGCATCTCTTTAGGATCTTGCTCCTTCCGGACCTTTCTTAATACATTATCTTTAAGACTCAATACTATGACATATCTATTCTTTCTCTTTGCTTCTGAAATCATTTCAGATTCATCCTCACCCTTCTCTAGCTTTGCGCTCATTATCACTTTCCTGAAATCTCCTTCAAGAACTCCAATAACCCCAAGAACTCAATATGAGCAAGCAATTTCTCCTTCCACAACATATAATCTCCAGTACCATTGAACTTCTTAAGCTCCGCTTTAGATTGAGACATACTTGCTTACAAGAAAGAACTCTTATGAACCTGAAGGCTCTGATACCAATTGTTGCGCTTTAACAGAGATCAATTGAGATCTCAAGACACAAAACAAGATCAAGAGAAAAAGAAGAACACATAGAATTGATCACCCAGTTCGATTTGAAGATCTACGTCTGGGCCAGGGCCATACACACCACCGGAACTTCACTAATAATCAGGAATCGATAGTACAATCAAAAAAAAATGATCAAGAGGTGACAAATCCCCGAGACTACAGCTCAGGTGATCCTCTATGATCCTTCCACAATAATTGGCGCTAAGAATTACAGAATGAAAACTTATCTGACTTAACTTTCAAAATCTGATCAAAATCGGTTAATGCTCCGGTTAACACCAAATTGACACCAAACTTGAAATCACAACTAACCAGCTTCAACAAGTTGTAATCTTGATTTTGTCCAAATTTTTGTCAGCTCAACTAGTTCAGCTTTCAATCATTAATGAATATTTCTATCACGAATTTGATTTCGAATGGACATCATGTTGCTGATATTTAGCCAAGAAACGAGTGAAGTTTCAAAAAAAGACGGTGAAAGAACTAAACTTTCAATAGTATATAGAGAAGAAATCTGAAATTCAAACTTTGAACAGAAAATTACCGACTTAGAACTAAATTTTCGATAGTATATAAAGAGATTAATGAATCACAAAGAAACAAAACTCAAATTCAGATTAGGGATTCTGCATGATCTCTCCCCCCCCCCCCCCCCCNAGAGGCTTTAGACTCTTGAACCCGTGTCTCCAAAATACAACCAAACTTCAAAGAAAACCTCCAGAAAAATACTTATTGACAATAGAGACGTGTGAAGAAAATGTGACTGTGGCGGAGCCAGGAAATTATATAGACGGGGTCAACATATTTTTTTAAAAATTCATAAAATCTTAACAACAATACTTTTACAATTGAATTCTACGATCATTTAGTGTAAAATGGTTTAATCACGTATCTCAATGATGTCAATCTTTAAGTATTTTTTTCGGTCTAACAAATAAGATAATCACTTATAAATTGATCACCGATACGATTTCGTAATGTGGTCTTTACAATCTTCATTCCAGAAAAATATCTCTCAACTGTTACGATAATGACAGACAAAATCAAAACTAATTTCAGAAGTCTATAAACCAAAGGATGTGAAATATGTTTCCTAGTTTACACCATCATCCGTGCTAATTCTTCGAGATTTTTCAAATCAGTAAACCTTTAGGGGGACGATTGTGAGAAGAGAGAAAGACGTTGAATTTTTTTAAAAAAAAATCATTTGTTAATTGTTTCCAATAAAAATGGAAACAATTTTTTTTTTAAAAAAAATATAAAATCTCCTATAAAATAGAAAACATGTATATTAATTATAGTTTTTTGTTTAGTTCTAATTTATACCGTTAACTTTTTATTCTAAGATCAAATTTTATTTTTTTCTTCATAATAAATTCATAGATATGAAATCATAAGGGGTCAATACTATATTGGAAGAGGGGTCAATATTTAAATACTTATATAATTAATTGTATTAAAAAAATTAGTGGGGGTCAATTGACCCCCCTCCCACATGAGTGCCTCCGCCCCTGAATGTGAGCAATTTTTAGGTGTATAATCTGAAAACGAAATTACAGTTCCCATATAAAAAAATGTGTCGTTTACGTTCGTAAAAAAAATGTATTCAACGACATTGAAACATAAATCTTTAATGTTTGTTTGTCGTTGTCGCATGAATTATAGCATATGAGAGCGTTGTTCATCCATTTGTTACTTTAGCATTTAGGTTTTCGTTAGGAAGCCAATTATGTGGCAGCAGCTTTTACTAATTTGTCCGAACGTGAGATGAAAGACTAATGTTTTAGACTTGGACATTTTGTCCGTTGATGTTTATCTATACAACGGTTGGACTAAAGCAACCATGACTTGGAGGCAATAGAAAACGGTCCCACTATTTTATTAAAATTAGAAAATAGCTTATTTTCTTAACAAAAAAGGCTTATTTTAAATAGATTGCGACTTTAGTTATCTATGTAGGTTTAGTCTTTCATGTTATAAATAAAGCAAGAGATTTTCCTAACCAAAAAAAAAATATAAAGCAAGAGCTATGTTTAGGCAACAACTTTGATAGCCAAAAGCAGTGGCGGACCCGGCAACAAAAATGCCCTGTATAAGTTTTGAGCCCATCATCTTTTAATTAAAGTAAGCCAACATCAAACCAAATTGTCACAATAAACAGCTTTTGTACAGAGAGGAAAATACATAATAGTGGAAGTGCAACCACATTAACAGTGTTCGAGTGTGAAATCATCAGGTGATATATGGTTTACCTTACAGCCCGAACCAGTTTTTGGCTCACGAGAGAAACAAAGTGAGTCTGTGGCCATCAATAGCTCATTATTTGTTTGGTTCGATCATGTATTAAGCAGGATCAAGAATGACGGCAGTACAAAACTACAATGCCACAGGTGTGTTACGTTATTACATTTTCATCCTTATGCAGTTGACTTACCCACTAAATGTTTTGTGTTGAGGAAAAGACTTCAGTTTTTGAACCGAGTCATCTTTTTATCTGGCTATGCAGGCTTTATAAACTGTTATGATCTTTGAAGGTGTTTGAAAGAACCTTGAGAGTCAACAGACAGGATCACTAAAGCAAACATTTGATCACTAAAGCAAACATTTGTACATTTTTGTTGTGGTAGAAGCTGAAACAAACATCCTGAGAGGTGCTAACAACTGTTTCGCTTTCTTAGGAAAAGAAACACACACACACACAAATATACAATTTTACGTTCTTGGCACACATTACAAAATACTTACTTCTGCTTTAAGTACCAGCAGTTGAGCTTTAGATACAAAATCTGATTCCTATCTCCGATTTAGTCTTCTTCCTCCTCATAATCATCATCGTCCTCATTATCTCCTTCCTCTTCTTCTTCGTCATCACCTGCCCCTTCCTTCTCTTGTAGTTCCTCCTGAAACGAAACATTAAACCAGACATAGATTTTCAGAAAGCAAAACGTAGATTTGGTGGATTTGTTACCTCCCCACTGGCTTCATCTTCATCATTCACCTCAGATCTAGACTTTTCAGATTCATCACTCTCTTCATCCTGGCTCCCCATTGCAGTTAAAATTAAGAGTTAGGATTGTAAGTGTTTTATAAATGTGAGGTAAGGCTTAGGGCTTACCATGTTTTTGTTGTATGCATCCATTTTTGTAAGTGTTTTATAAATGTGAGGTAAGGCTTAGGGCTTACCATGTTTTTGTTGTATGCATCCATTTCCTTCTCATATTCAGCTTTCCTCTTTGCAGCTTTCTCTTCATATGGAGCTTTTTCCTTTTTAAAGGAAGAAATGAAACACATGTCAATGTAACAGTAGACAAGTAATGTTTTCTTTTCCTTTTTAAAGGAAGAAATGAAACACATGTCAATGTAACAGTAGACAAGTAATGTTTTCAGAGACTTTATAACCAATGTTTAACTTTCTGGTGCTCCATGTGACCATGGATTAATTTAGTTGATTTAGGCTCTCTGGTAAAAAATTAAACACTTCTGTTTTCTAAATATCAAAAACCAATGGTATCAAAGAAGCTAGGCAATTCCACTTTCTACACATTGGGAATGAATATGCAGAACATCCTTTCTACAATAGCTGAGAAGATCTTAAACAAAAAGCTATTTGAAACAGTTACTTCCATAACACTATCAGACATAGGGAAATTCCACAGATACTTACAGCTTCAGACATTGACTTCCATTTATGTCCTCCAGCTTTCCCAACCTTTTTCACAAGGAAAAGAGAAGGTAAGACTATAAGGACTAAGTACGTGTAAACTTCAAAGCAATCTGCCAAAGGCTTACTGCAGAGACAGCCTTAACATTTGGATTTTCTTCCTTGAATGTTACCCTAAAATCTTCTCTGAAACAAAGACACAAGAAACAAGTAAGAGGTCAGTAAAAAGTATGAATAGGATGTTAGCAAAACAAAATGGGAATCTCTTTCAGGGGAATCATCAACAAAACTCAACAGAAAGATAAAGAAAGCACTAGGAGCTCTTTTAGGTTTATTCGGGTCCTTTTTAGCCTTCTTCTCTTTACGTGTCTCTCGTTTGCTACCCTTCTCAGCAGGTGCCTTCCTCTTCCCTACCTTTCTGAATATCAAAAACAGAAGCCAAAGCTTTTTAGTAATATATTTGATACCAAAATTCCCTACCTTTCTGAATATCAAAAACAGAAGCCAAAGCTTTTTAGTAATATATTTGATACCAAAATTCACAAAACATCAATGCTAAAACCAGTCTAATAAAACAGCTTTTAAAGGTGAAAGCTTGAATCAAAGAGACTTCAGTGACCAATTCAGTAAGAAACAGTTTCTCATTATAGCTTTATAAAGTTTCAAAGGGGAGGTGGTAATGGATTATTAACCTGTCATCGACTGGCTTCAAAGCTCCCTTTGTGGCCTTAACTTTCTCTTTCCCTTTTGCTGTCTTCATCGCAGCAGCTATACAAAGCTCCCTTTGTGGCCTTAACTTTCTCTTTCCCTTTTGCTGTCTTCATCGCAGCAGCTATACAACCAATGAATTGAATCAATTTCTAAGTAATAATATGATTATTTACAATCTCATACACAGACCAGAGAAAAGGTTAAACCAATCATATCAGAAAAATCAATCTAACTCAAACGAAGAGTTAATAGCCTCAGTAAAATCTCAGGTTCTGTTTACCTGCTATAGCCGGTTTTATGATAATAGTGAAGGAAGGTCGTTGATTTGAACGGTTGCGATCAAACGGTTGCCGCCAAATGATAGATACGATAAGGATGCTAACCAAAAGTCACGTGACGTGTGTGGGTCTTATATGGGCTAGATATTGTTTACGACATCGTCTTGGGTATAGTATGGGCCAAAAGTCAACAATTGTGTAAGCCCATAAACGTAGCCAGAACATGAAACAGAAAAAATAAGAGGAAGCTAACAAAAATAAAGGAGCGAAAGATCAGTGGGCTTCGAATAGTGCTGTCAATTTCAGCCCGCGACCGCGGGCCCCGCGGGTTTTACCCGCCGCAGAGCGGGTTTGACTATCTAAAAAAAAGACCAGACCGCGGGCCCCGCGGGTTTTACCCGCCGCAGAGCGGGTTTGACTATCTAAAAAAAAGACCACTTATTCGCGGGTATCGAGGGGCGGGCTTAATTTTTTTGCGGGTTTGGCGGGTGAGCCCCGCGGGCCCCGCGGATACCTGCATATTTTTTTTTAGTTTTTTAATAATTTTTTAATAATATTAAATTAAATAGATGGGTTGTTTCGCGGGTTTCGCGGATTTTAGTACGGGTTTACGTGTTTTTTACGAATTTTGCGGGTTTTTATTACGGGTTTTTATTGCGGGTTTGCGGGTACTTTTTTGCGAGTTTGCGGGTTTTTCGTGGATGTGCGGGTTTTTAGTGATGAATTAAATAGATGGGTTGTTTTGCGGGTTTCGCGGATTTTAGTGCGGGTTTACGTGTTTTTTACGAATTTTGCGGGTTTTTATTACGGGTTTGCTGGTATTTTTTTGCGAGTTTGCGGGTTTTTCGTGGATGTGCGGGTTTTTAGTGATGAAAAATTAAAAAATTTTGTGGGTTACCCGCGGGCCCCCGCGGGTAATGGCGGGGCGGTCGCGGGCTTGAATTTTTTTACCCGTAATTTCGCGGGACGGGTTCGGGCTCACTAAAAAAGCACAAATGCCCGCGGGTATTTTCGCGGGGCGGGGCGGGTCGACCCGCTTGACAGGGCTAGGGGTTTACGTGTTTTTTACGAATTTTGCGGGTTTTTATTACGGGTTTGCTGGTATTTTTTTGCGAGTTTGCGGGTTTTTCGTGGATGTGCGGGTTTTTAGTGATGAAAAATTAAAAAATTTTGTGGGTTACCCGCGGGCCCCCGCGGGTAATGGCGGGGCGGTCGCGGGCTTGAATTTTTTTACCCGTAATTTCGCGGGACGGGTTCGGGCTCACTAAAAAAGCACAAATGCCCGCGGGTATTTTCGCGGGGCGGGGCGGGTCGACCCGCTTGACAGGGCTAGCTTCGAAGGCTTCGATACTTTGATGGTTCCTGAAACTTGTGAAAGTCTCTAGAAATCAAATCGATAAATTAAAAGAGTGTTATCGGACTGAATATTTTAATAGAGTTTTAAAATCATGAAAATTTCGATATTACTTGGTTAGGATTTTTATTTTTATTTTAAATTAATATTTGGTGTTACTAGTTGATGTATTTAGAAAGACTATTTAAATGTTTTTATGAGTTATTGGTTACGTGAATTTAGAAAATCAATAAAATTCTTATTTTATTGGACTAATATTTAAATAATTATTAAACTAAAATATTGTGTTATTGATTTAATAATTTATATATTTAGTTTAACAAAAACAATCATCAAAAGTATTGTGTCTATATGAATGTATGCATGCGGTATAATGTAATACGTCCATTGTCCCCTCTTCATACAGAAGTGGGATCTATTATTTGGACTACAGAGTATATGTTGCTGCGCAAAGTTAGGGATCTTCAAATTAAGTTAGGGATCTTCAAATTTAGACAGATCTTTAAAGGCAATCAGCCTTCTAACACAAGATGACCCTGACCAAGTTTCAGATCTCACGCTAAAGTGTTTGCATGTTTAAAATCCATATTCGATTTTTTCTCACTATCAAAAAGATTCTTCGAGCAAGAAATGAGTTGGCGGTCTCTTTAGCCATTTTGCGTGTCATTTAGATTTCTCTTTGTTCTCATGTAAACTCTTTTATTCTTATGGTTTCTAGATTTTTTTATATAATATTAATTATTTTTTTTTGTAAAAAAATATTATTTATATAGATTTCTTTCTAGATTTTTTTATATAATATTAATTATTTTTTTTTGTAAAAAAATATTATTTATATAGATTTCCAAATACTTGTATTTTATTTATTCATCCCTTGAAACCTCATGATTTTTTTACTACTGCTCATATCTCTTCTTCGACTTTAATCAAAAAATTAATCGACGACATACTGCGTTGACCACTATCAAGAAACGCAACATTGAGGCGTAAAAACTCTTGAAGCCTCTCTAAAGAACGAACATTTACAAAATCACTCTTACAACTTTGCAAAAACATCGCTAAAAATAACATTTACTATACCAACAAACACATTTTCAATCCGAACTTTTCAGGATGAGTATGTTAGATTGTTCCTATTTTGTTATGTTTTTTCACGTAACACTTTGGCGGATCTAGAATTTTATTTTGTTGAGATCATAAAACTTTTTTCTTCAATTACTTACATAAGTGCAAAAATATTGAATAAAACTGTAATTTTGAACAAAACAAATAGAAAAATATGGGGAAAAAAAACTAAAAATCTAGTGGAGTCATATTCCACTAACACCATATAACCTTAGGCTAGAGAAAAAAAAAATAAACGTAGACATAGAGCATAAAGAAAAACTAAAAATCTAGTGGAGTCATATTCCACTAACACCATATAACCTTAGGCTAGAGAAAAAAAAAATAAACGTAGACATAGAGCATAAAGAGAGGTGTAGTTAGATGAAGTATTTAGCTACATTTTTAAAGTATCCAAAATAATCAGATTTTTTAGATGTCTTTGATTGGAGAGTTTGGATATCCTAAAATGTATCTCAAAATCCAAATATAAAAAATACCCTTATTCATTTTACTTTCATTCATTTAACATAATTTTGTTATAATTTAAATGATAGAATCCTAATTTTTTGCTAAAAATTGTGAAACCGTAATTTTTCCATTAAAGATATGAAAATGAATTTTTACGCAAAAAAAATAACGCAATTCTGATGTTCCTGCTTAAGAAACCATAATTTTTCCGCTAAAAATTAGAAAATTGAGGTTTCCCTGTCAAAAATGGCAGAATCGCAATTTTCCCGTAAAAAATACATAACCGCAATTTTTCGCCAAAAATGACGGAACCGTATTTTCCTTGTCAAAAATTACAGAATCCTAATTTTCTCGCAAAAAATGACCGAACTATTATTTTCCGCCAAAAATGCCGGAACCATTATTGTCCCTCCCAAAAAATTATGGAACCGTAATTTTTTGCTAAAAAATAACATAACCATCATTTTTCTGTCAAAAATAATGAAACTGTAAATTTCCCGCCAAAATGACGGTACTGTAATTTTTTCGCAAAAAATAATGGAACCGTAAATTTTCCGCCAAAATGACATAACCATAAATTTCCCGCCAAAAATGACGGAACCGTAATTTCCCCCCAAAAATGATGGTACTGTAATTTTCCCGCCAAAAATGACGAAACCATAATGTTCCCCCCAAAAAGATGAAACCGTAATTTTTCCGCCAAAAAAAGACGAAACTGTAATTTTCTCCTAAAATATTAGATATTAAATCAATATATATATATATATATATTTTTTTTTTTTTTAAGATTAGATATTTAGATATTAAATCAATATATATATATATATATTTTTTTTTTTTTGTTAAGATATATATATATATATATAAATTGTTAATAACAAATAATGTCTTTTTTGGTCATTTTAATTTTAACTGCATCAAACTACTAATACAAAATATACAAACAAACGTAAATGCATCCAAATTATGCGTTTAGATACATAAATTATAAACACAAACGAACAACATTTGGATGTCGTATCTAGATGCAGCATCTGGATACAATATTTGGATGTTGCATCTAGATACACAAACGAACAGGGCCTCAGTCGGATTTGAGAATGTAACGATAGCTATAATTTTTTTGGCTAGCATGAGTGTAATTTGTTATCTACTTGTCTTTACAAAGCTATGAAATCAGAGAGTATTTTGAGAAACGATAAAGATGATTTATTGAAATATTCGTTCTGAGAAAGATAAATGGCTCTACAAAGGTATTTATACCCAATTTCAGATAATCGACTAAACTTAAATCTAATGAAAAACCAAATTAAACTGAAACCACATCAGAATGCATAAGCATAGATGAAACAGACACTGAAGCTTGATAATTTGGTAATTTGAGTCACTCGTATTCTTTCATCAACCCTCAAGTTGGAACATAGAGATTAAACATGTCCAACTTGACGTTATGAGCTTCAAAATCTCATTTTCCAACGCTTTTTATGAACATATCCACAACTGAATGACAGAATTGTTTGCCGATTAACTCTCGAGTTTCAGCCACATGAAAACCAATTTCAGATGCATCAATCTTCAAGCAATGCAGCAACTTCAGGATCAATGGCTTTCTTCAACTTGATGTTAACAGTTTTATACACTACACTATCCACCAACGTGATGTCCCTATATACATCAATATACTTTTCTTTCAAAGCAACCTGTTTGATGTTGGAATTTGTATGAATCAATAACAAAGAACTACTATCTTTATTAATGTTTAGAAACTCACTCAAAACCTAAGCTCATACAACTCCTTCAACTCATATTAAAAATAACCACAACTTAGCATCTCTTATACAAAACCTAAGCTCATACAACTCCTTCAACTCATATTAAAAATAACCACAACTTAGCATCTCTTATAAAGAAAAGAAAATAACTAAAACTCCTAAACTATTATTATACATGTTGGGACTTATCCAATATTTTTGATATATTCTGATAAGGACAATCTATCAAGAGAAAAGGAGTTGCAGGAAGAAGATGTTGGGCATGAGACTTGATGAAGCATAGACCAAAAAAGATCTTTGAATGTCTTCGTGCACTTCACAAATTTCTCTATAACACTGAAGAACCTGATTTATCTCTTTCAATTGTTGATGCTCACTTGATACAAACTCATTCTGGTCAAAAACTCAAGTGAACCAAGAAACTCTATTTTATTCTCATAATATTGTCGGGACAAGATATTAGGCTTAACTGTTCCATATGTTGTTTCAACAAGCCGAATGAGAAACTCATGAACTTTATCTTCCTCTATTTCTCTTATTACATCAGCTAGGGTTTTCCCTTGACGATGATATGCAATGGCTGACCATAGACTCGTTAATTTTCCGAAATATGCTTCAATCGACATACCTCTTTGTGTTGTCATAACGAATTCTGTTTTTAGTCTTTGCATGCGTTGACCGTTTTTCACCGAGTATCTCGGTTAATTTGTTCCCACATCTCTTGAGCTGTCTTGTGGTTGACTAGATTTGAACGGACCACGAGCTCAGTCGTCAGCTTCATCCATGACACTATTAGGGCATTGATCGTGTGCCAATGTGCCAATCTTCCAGATCTCCAGATTCGATTGATGGTAATGGTATGGATTCATCAACAAAGCCGAATTTCTTTCAAGCAATCAAGGCTTGACGAAAGTTTGTAGCCCACTCGTCATAGTTGTGTCCACGGAGTAGCGGTTGTGAGATCACAGTTGCGGAGTCATCACCGGTAGAGATGTCATACGGCGAGATAGTGCGACGTTGTGTCTCACGTACCTCAAGCTGTGGCATCTGCGAGTTGGTGTGTGGTGGTGTCGGTGGTGTGTTGTTGACAGAGGAATCTCCTTCTTGCGGCTTGATGACTTAGAGAATCAATAAACTTGAGCTATTTAAAATGAAGCCTTAGACTCTGATACCATGAACAAATCGATAGTATAATAGATTTGGGTTATTGATCTTAGGCTAATATATAGGATTTATGTAAGAATTACAACCCTCTTAAACAAGGAAAATCTATAACGAATATTGCATAATATTGAATTTTCTATTATCTGAATATTACATTTTTCGTGAATATTACATTTTTCGTGAATATTGGAATACTTTCAATTCTGGCTCTAACACAACCAAGCATGGGTATCTAGTATCACTATCGTGAATATTGGAATACTTTCAATTCTGGCTCTAACACAACCAAGCATGGGTATCTAGTATCACTATAATAAGAATACGTATATTGCTTATGACTCATCATCAATATTACAAAATGAGTTTCATTCTTTCTTTATTTTCCCCTTTTTTTTTTTTTTTTTACTGATATATGAGTTTAAATCAAACTAGTTAATAAGTTGAGAAAAAGGAACTATAGGTTGTTACAAAGCTCTTTTGTGGAGGCAGGTTCTGGGTTAAACGTGTGAAGCATGAAGCTACAAGCCTCCACTGCTTCTCCTACCGTTAAGAACATCCATTCTTTTCCCAAATGATCACCAATAAAGTTTGATCTTGTTAATTTCTTCACTACCTCTCCTTTTGGATTTGCCAATACTAACTGTTGATATGATCACCAATAAAGTTTGATCTTGTTAATTTCTTCACTACCTCTCCTTTTGGATTTGCCAATACTAACTGTTGATTAAAAGAAGAAAAGAAATATAAAAATACTTATAAAATATCCTTAAATTGTGGCGACGTATTACGTTACCTTTAATGCTCTTCTGTCGATAATTTTCTTAATTTCCTCCATCATGCTTATACCACTTGTGTCGATATTACGTCGATAATTTTCTTAATTTCCTCCATCATGCTTATACCACTTGTGTCGATATTACCAACAGCTGAACAAACAGACACAAAGTAAGCATCAAACGAAAACAGCACTAGTAGTCAGAGAAAATCAAGATCATTACCTGACATATCGAGTATGATATATTGTAAACTGCTTTCTCCTGATTGTTTAACCCTCTCTTCCTCTTCTTCTATCCATCTTATGATTCTGTAAATATATTTAAAATAATTTTAAAACACACTCCTAGATCTTTGGAATATAATGCGAATGAGAGTTAGATTGCCTTTCACGCAAGTAACTTGCGTTAGAAAAGTAAATGGGAGCATCAATCTCCAAGATGAGAAGACCAGGAACTGTTATTGACGAAGGGTACTGCTCAGTGTTCCTATAAATCATACTGTTTGGTATGTTTCCCTTCACTGCCGTTCTTGGCCTCGACATAAACAGCAATAACCTCGCTATCGATATGGCCACCTGCATCATAACATGTGCAAAATGTTATTATGAATAAAACATTTTCATGAAGTTTACTAAGATATGTACTTACTGCGACGACTAGTCCAGTCTCTACACTACCGAATACGACCCCAACATAATGAAGTTTACTAAGATATGTACTTACTGCGACGACTAGTCCAGTCTCTACACTACCGAATACGACCCCAACATAGGCGCTAATGCAGACGAGGAAGTCGAATTTGTCGACTTTCCAGAGATGAATAGCAGCTTGATAGTCAATGAGGCCGAGCATTGCGGCTATGATGATGGCAGAGAGGACGACGAGTGGTGTGTAGTGAAAGAGAGGCGTGAGGAAAAGAAGTGTGAACATGACCGCAATAGCCATCACAATGTTAGATACTGCCGTTTTGCAACCCGCGTTGTAGTTCACTGCCGACCTTGAAAACGGTCCTAGTAGCAGTATATGCGTTTTGCAACCCGCGTTGTAGTTCACTGCCGACCTTGAAAACGGTCCTAGTAGCAGTATATGGTACATAGTAATTAACGTTATAATTTCATAGTTAATGTAACAAATGTAATTATATAAATTCCATAAATGATCACATGGGCGGTTAGTTCTTCCAAGTGATTCTAATTATTGTTTTTGATTCTCAAAAAACTAGTAATCATTTAGGATAATTTCCCAAACTTTGGTAGGGTGTGATATGATTTATTTTGGGTTCCGGTCGGTTTGGTTACTTGTTTACCCGAAAACACTTAAATATATGGTATCTTGTAACTAAACATAATCAAAATACCTAGAAATACTAGTTAATAAAAAAAAATGTGGATACTCGTTCTTATTTTTGTTTAGATTGTGTTCCTGTTTTTTATAAACCATATCAGTTGACGTCTGATTTTCGGTTGGGTTCGGTTATTTGGTCCAGAGTTTTTGTCAATGACTATCTATGTGTGTGTACTTACCGGTTGTGAGGTAACAAGATGTGAAAGAGATGTGAAAGAACCAACGATGTTCATCATTCCAAATGCTATCATCTCTTTGTTCCCGTCTATGTTATAGTTCTTGAACATTGCAAAGCTCCTCCCAACAGCTATTCCTTCCTGCGTTTTCACGTATTTGATTTTGATGATTTTTTTAAGTAACTTTGTATATATATGATTTAGAAAAAACACACAAACACACAAAGGGGATTATGGGCTTACGGCAAGAGAAATGATGCCAGTGATGAAACCAGTCTTGATAGCAACCGACAAGTAAGGGGAAGTAAAGATGAGATCAGAACCAGAGAATGGATTCAACCAGTCTTGATAGCAACCGACAAGTAAGGGGAAGTAAAGATGAGATCAGAACCAGAGAATGGATTCAGCCCTTTCTTCAGGTTCCCTATCTGCACATTCACTTCACTATCATTCCTCTCTCTTTCGGACAAACCTACAAAAAGCCCATCGACCTACTTGTTTCTCTCCACAAGATATCTCTTCTAACTTAATGCTTCTTGTTCTTTTCCTAATAACAATATTCTACCTAATAATATTTTTCGTACACGCTATAGCTTAATAATGTCTTAAATCTAAAACTGAGATTATTTTTGTTTGTTCGGTTATTAATATTATTTAATTTTTTTTTGGAGATAAGAAGATGGGAGAGTAATAATACCACTTGAACACCATGTCTCTCAGCATGAGTTAAGTAAACCAAAAGACTTCCAAGAATCACAGATGTCAAAGGAGCCATCGCCGCCACCCAAAAGAATCTTGGTTTCTTTGTGCTCTGCATCCATCAAAATCCTAATTACTCAACCTATCACATCTAATTTTATCTGAATATATTCTTTTCTTTTATAAAATTATTATCTTTCGAAAGATCATTATAAATTGTGTAGTATTCGATTAGTCCTTTATTTAAATGATAAAAAAAACTATTAGAATCATATCTTACGAAATATCTGGTGGAAAGGAGAAAGAAAAGGAACCCACAACCGAGAACACCACTCTCCCATCTCCACTACACAACAACAACAACAAAAAAACAAAACAAACATTAACACATGTTTAATGTTGTAATAATACTATGGTTATTATTTTAATTAAGAGAATCATCCTTGGGAATGATACTTTGGATATTACCATTACTAAAAATTAAATAAATTAATAAAGAGATTAATAAGGGAAATGAGAGAGGCCTACCTGGTGAGTTTGGGAGAAAACAGAACGCATGACGGAGATAACATCAGTGGCCTCAGTGAAATGTTTAAGTCCGAAAATTCCCTTAAGCTGTTGCAGACTCACCACCGTTGCTGCTCCTCCCATGAATCCTACTATTGTTGCATGCGATAGAAAATCCACTATGAACCCTAATCTGCATACCGTTGCTGCTCCTCCCATGAATCCTACTATTGTTGCATGCGATAGAAAATCCACTATGAACCCTAATCTGCATCATCATTTTCATTTTTTTTTTTTTTTAAAATCATATAGTTTAGTTTCTTGTAACTTATTACCGAGATATCAATTAGTATATATGTTTCAATCACTGACTCATTTCATCGTCATATCACCAACTTCATCTAATGCTTCTAGGCCGTAATCCATTTCTATCAAGATATACAAGAAACTTTGGGGAATCAATTAAAGATTTCTACTTATTAGTTTGTTATTATAGTATATTCTTTTCTTCCATACAAATTAAAAATTAATCAATATTTAACTATTAATATATTATTTTGCTCAAATTAAACACTTCTTCATAGTTGGGAGTTATATATAGCCTAGTGGTTTGTTTATTTTCAATTTGGACACTAAAATCCAAATTTCAAAATTGGAAAACACTTTCTTTCTATTTTTGTCAAACGAAAAACATTTCCTAATAACATAAACCAATAAAATTTTAAACTCAAAAACATTCTCAATTTATAGTTCTTGATGTTAAAGTTAAAACAATATTAATTGCAAAGTTGTTCTCTCTATGTTTTACAATAATTAATTTCTTAGCAACTTTTAGTTGTTCCCCGCTCTATATTTCATTATCTAATGAAACTATCAAATACTATTGATTTTAACTCATTTAATATACTTTTTTCAATAAATATTAGAGATAAAAGTAATTTAAATTAATTTTGAAAAC
>CM071718.1:2888924-2903059 GCA_036630335.1 Physaria fendleri | reverse complement strand
CGTGTGAAGCATATAACTACAAGCTTCCACGGCTTCTCCTACCGTTAAGAACATCCACTCTTTACCCAAATGATCACCGATAAAGTTGGATCTGGTTAACTTCTTCACTACCTCTCCTTTTGGATTTGCCAATACTAACTGTTGATATAAAAAACAATATGATGAAACAGATAAGATAGCATATCCTTAGAATGCATTATATGGAGAAGTATTTATGGTACCTTTAATTCTCTTCTATCAACTACTTTCTTAATTTCCTCCATCATGCTTATACCACTTGTGTCGATATTACCAACAGCTGATTTGTTCAACAAAGTAAGTCTCTCGAATGAAAGAAAATTAAAACTGTAGCACAATCAAAGATCATATTTACCTGACATATCGAGTATAATATATTGTAAACTGCTTTCTCCTGATTGCTTGACTCTATCTTCCTCTTCATCAATCCACCTTATGATTCTGTAAATGTATTATTGAATACATAATTCAAAACCAAACCTTGGATCTTTGGAATGTATATATGAATCAGTGTTAGGTTACCTCTCACGCAAGTAACTAGCGTTTGCAAAGTAGATAGGAGCATCAATCTCCAAGATGAGTAGACCAGGAACGGTTCTTGAGGAAGGGTACTGCTCAGCTTGCAACCCGCGTTGTAGTTCACGGCCGACCTCGAAAATGGTCCTAGTATTTTAATCCATTAAATATCATCAGAAATACTATATAACATGCATGTAATAATGTAACTATTAATGTGTGTGAGTAGAGAACTGACCTGTTGTGAGGTAACAAGAAGTGAAGGAACCAACGATGTTCATCATTCCAAAAGCTATCATCTCTTTATTCCCGTCAATGTTGTAGTTCTTGAACATCGCAAAGCTTCTCCCTACTGCTATTCCTTCCTGCATTTTTACACATTAATTTTTATTTGTTAATTACACTTGCTAAATAACGAGCATATATAGATCATATATGTAAATGGATTATAATGGGGGCTTACAGCAAGAGCAATAATGCCAGTGATGAGGCCAGTTTTGAGAGCTGTCGACAAGTAAGGTGAAGTAAAGATGAGATCAGAACCGGAGAATGGATTCAACCCTTTCTTCAGGTCCCCTATCTGCATTATTTGGTACATCTTTCTTTAATTCTTTCCTTTCGGACAAAACTACAATAACCCCATGAGCCCACAATCCTTTATTACTTTAACTTCATGCTTCTTGTTCTTTTTCGAACCATAATATTCTACCTAACTTTTCTTTCCTTTTCCTTCAATTACTTTTTACTTTAACTTCATGCTTCTTGTTCTTTTTCGAACCATAATATTCTACCTAACTTTTCTTTCCTTTTCCTTCAAATTATTTTTGCTTTTTAGATTTCAGTGAAACTAATATAAACTTTTTGATAATAATTCATATATATATTTGAATCTAAATGAAATGAAAATATATATATTTTCAAAATTAAGGAAATAGCTAGAGCTTTTTAATTAATATTATTTGATGTTGAGAGAAAAAAAAGGAAACACGTAGAGAGAGACGGGAGTAATACCACTTGAACACCATGTCTCTCAGCATGAGTGAAGTAAGCTAAAAGGCTCCCAAGAATCACTGAAGTCAAAGGGGCCATCGCAGCCACCCAAAAGAATTTTGGTTTCTTCGTGCTCTGCAATCACCATTTCGTTATTAAAGAATTACTAATTACGTTTTCATTGTGTAATTAATTACATTTAAGGATCACTTCCATCTCTTTTTTTTTTTAATTATTCTTTCCAAAAATGATTCAAAAGATTATAAAATATTGGAATTATAGGAAGTATGAAATGATACAAATGAATAATGAATTAAGAAACTTACGAAATATCTGGTGGAGAGAAGAAAGAAAAGGAAACCACAGCCGAGGACGCCACTCTCCCATCTCCACTACAAAAACAAGAACACATGTTTGTTTGTTTAATACTATGATTTGTTTTAATTGATAGATTTTTGATAAACCTAAAATTAGTATGTTAATTTATGATGTAGTAAAGTAATGAAGCGTAGGAATTAACCTGGTGAGTTTGGGAGAAAACGGAACGCATGACGGAGATAACATCAGTGGCGTCTGTGAAATGTTTAAGTCCAAAAATACCTTTAAGCTGTTGCAGACTCACCACCGTCGCTGCTCCTCCCATGAATCCTACTATCGTTGCATGCGATAGAAAATCCACTATGAACCCTAATCTGCATTTTCACTTTTACTTTTTACTTTACTCCTAATTCTACTAACTTTGCAATTATTACCCATCTATCATTAATATATATCCTCATTTGGTGTGTGACAAATGAATCAATCCTTCATATTTAATATTAAACTGATCATACCAGTAAAGTAATTACGTTCCGGTAAGATTCTCTACAATATCCCGATTTGATCCTATTGGCTCGTTTTAACTTATCTCAAATTTACGTGACGTAACTTCCTATGACGCTATAGTTTAGTGCTTTGTGAATATCTTAGATTGATTTTTTTACTATATATGGTTGATATTTTTCTTAATGCCTGAATCTTTTTCCTCATGCTTTGTATTCAAATATAAAACTCTACCTTTTTAAGCACGTTAATTAATTACAGATTAGACCATATTACCTTTTAATAAATTGAACAATATTAAAGGGTTATAATTAAGTGGAAACGAATTATAAGAACCTGAAAAAGCCGAGAGAGGTCTCGAGAACGCCGGCGAAAAAAGTGGCGGTGAAAGCAAGGTGAAGGTAAAGCTTAGGATCTTTCTCAGCATCGACTTCTTTGCTCAGCATCGCACCTGTCAATAGAGACGCAACTGCCACCGTCCCCACCGCCAAATCCCTTGAACTTCCTAACACGGCGTACACCAATGGTGGAACAAAACTCGAATCTAAACACAAAACAGCACAATAAGTACAAATCTGTTTTTTTTTTTTTTGATTTTTGTTGTAGAGCCGTTTATAACCGAAGAAAATAGTAGTAAAAGATAAATAACGCTTACAAAGGCCAAGAATGGGGGGCAAATTGGCGAGTTTGGCGTAACTTATGCCCTGAGGGATGGCGAGGCTAGCGATGGTGATTCCGGCGATGAGATCTGATTTGAAGAACTTAAGAGTGTAGCGTGGAGCCCATTCTAGCGATGGTGATTCCGGCGATGAGATCTGATTTGAAGAACTTAAGAGTGTAGCGTGGAGCCCATTCACAAATGGGGAAGAAGTATTTGAGGCCTAAGACAACTTTTCTTGATGCACTTTGGTTCTTAAACTGTCTAAAAGGGTCGTCCGGGAACAATGTTTCCTTCACTGAGTACTGAAGTGACTTCAAGAACGGCTGAGGCTCTGGAGCCTCCACGGTGTGGTGACGGCGGTGCAGTTCCTCCGCTCCTTGAGGGAATGTGTAGTCTTCCGTGCCCATTTGAAAACCGCTCAACTCAGGTTTTTACAATGTTTTTATTTTGTATTTGGGCGGTTAGAAGTGAGTACAAGTGCTAAGGTGGTTTCTTCCTTTTATAGGGAGTTTGAGCCAAGTGTGTTAGAAGTGAGTACAAGTGCTAAGGTGGTTTCTTCCTTTTATAGGGAGTTTGAGCCAAGTGTTTATTTGGTAAATAAATATATATATATTTAATAATCAATTCCAATATCATTCCATGAAAGGTTATAAAATGAACCACTTGTCCATCTTAATCAATGTGATAAGATCATTTATGATTGTAACGGAAGCAACTATAACAAAAAATAAATAGAATTAACTATGAGAAATACCATATTTTTTTAAAAAAATTTATGAAAAATAATATACACAGTTTTTGTGAACTCGTTTTTGTCATTTTACGAGATGAAATGATCAAAAAATCTCTAATTATTAAAGTTGGTTTACAAATTATAATCGCATACCAAGAACAAGACTAAAACCGTAATAATCAAAAATATGATAACTAAAAACGTGGACGAGGACAAAATTAAACTACTCTTTTGACATTGTGCTATGGTAACCGTGTACAAACATACTATTCCCTATGAATTTTTTTTAAAAAAATGCTATTTCTCATAAATTACCCTACAAACATTTTATAATTACTTTTTTGTTTGTTCTTATTTGGAATTCAAGTGATAAAACAACGGATAAATAATAAGACCATCTACAAATAATTCGATAAAATGTGCATTTATCTACTAAACAGACTAGAAAAATACTTGGATGTATAAATTGGAAGTAAGATGGATTAGAGTAACAAGAAATGGATAAAGCAGGGATTCAGGGATTGTGTGATTCTGATCCATGTCTCGTCCCGACACAAGAGAAGACGTGGGTTTCCACTTTCGAGTTTCGATCATATCTTCGTAAATTACCCATTATACCCCCAACTCAACTTATTGATGACATCATCATCGTTTCCCTTATTTTAATCATTAAAAATACTTTTACAATGTATGGTTCTCCTGCACTTGTCCATTACGAAGATTTGCCTTCGTTTCTCCTTATCGCCATGTCACCATTTTCCTTTAAGAACATGTCCAATGGGAGTATGTTAAAGAGTATGTTAAAGAAAAAATAATAATAAAAAATTAGAAAAGGAGAGAGAAAGAAAAGAATCGGATGTTAAATAAGGAGTTTAACATCCTTTACACACATCAGTCTCGCCAGGTGGAAGCTTGAGAGTGGTAAAATATTTTTATTAAACATATTGATTTAATTAATAAGACAAAATATATTAAAATACTCTTTTATTATTTTTAAGGAGCGGATGACGGATGAGGATGCCTTAAGTCTTACAATTTTACCAGAGTTAAAAACTATACCAATTACTATTTTTAAAAAGTTAATACATCCACAATAATTTATTCTATTTAGTCACAAATACTTATGGTATAAAATTATTTTTTCGGAATATATAAATAATTTTTTTTCTAAATATTATAAAGTATTCAAATTCATAAGTGATCCAGCAGTTTGTTTTTAACACGCTATTTCTCGTGGACATAGTTTCCAAAATACATATGTTTACCAGATTGATGTTTAATATAAAACCAATAAACAGAAAAATCTATAGTTGGTGTTGTATGATATTTTTCCAAAAGTTTTCATGAACATGCCTAACGTTAGGAGTAGAAGATGACGATTTAAGCAACAACAAATGGTCACAATTCTTTAGTCGGCAATAATAGAATATAATATGTTTCTTCTATCTTTTGACCATTATCTCATTAATTGTTATATGTTACTTTAGTCGGCAATAATAGAATATAATATGTTTCTTCTATCTTTTGACCATTATCTCATTAATTGTTATATGTTACTGGAAGTGATTATAAGTTTATAATCTTCTATCTTTTGACCATTATCTCATTAATTGTTATATGTTACTGGAAGTGATTATAAGTTTATAACTAGTTGTTGAGTTTTGGTACATATGAAACTCGTTGTTGATTTAGTAATCTACTTTGGAGTAATTAACTTTTCCACATCTAATTCTATTTTTAATTATAATATAATTGAAAGATTTTATCATGTGAATCTATACATTTATTTTGTAGATACTGATCTCTTTTACCTCTGGAAAAGTTGAGCCTAATTGACAAAAACTGGTAGGCGATTTTCGTTTCTTAGTCAGAATAGCCGAAGTGCAATTACAGCTGTATGGGCACGTGGTAAAGGATGGTTTTTAGGGATTCTTTATTATCATTTGAACAAGTTTTGAATAACTTGTACCTACCAAATCCCTCCTAGCACCAAAATTTGTCTACGACTGGTCCTTTTTGACCATTTTTTTTTGGTTTTAAGGTTAATTGTATTAAAACTATAATGAAATCAATTGTACAGCGAATATACAAAGGTGAAAGCAAATGAAATGTAAAAGAAAAAGGGGACGATCTATCTCAGTTGGTCCTTATTCTGCAATCTCAGTGGGGGAAAGCTTTGTAAGGAAAATCCAGTGGGGATAACCAACCGAGATAAATCTGAAAAGAAAAGAAAAGAGGGGCGATCTATCTAAGTTGGTCCTTACTCGGCAATCCCAGTGGGGGAAGGCTTAGAGGGGCGATCTATCTAAGTTGGTCCTTACTCGGCAATCCCAGTGGGGGAAGGCTTTGTAAGGAAAACCCAGTGGGGGTAACCAACCGAGATAGATCTGAAAAGAGAAGGCGTGAGCCCTCTTTCGGAAGGGCGGAGTGCCTCATTAAAACCATACCCAGTAAACCCAGTGGAGGGAAAACCTAGGCTGGGAAAAAGAGTGCAGTCCTGAAGAGAAAAGCAAATGCTAAGAGAAAAATCATGAAGAAAAATGAAAATTGGGTAAACCCAATTGAAGACTGAACCAAACTTGAAGGAAGGAGGTAGATGAGTGCAGGAGAGGAGTCGGGATCGTCGCCAGCTTCGCCTTGAGTAGCAATGAGATGTCTCGATGAATGTCCAGCGTAGACCGGAATGTCTGAGTGTGGATCCTGGAATTTCGTTCTCGCCAGATATTGTAAGCTACGGCTTGGATAATGAGGTGAGCTATCAACTTTAATTGGCGATTTGTGGAGGAGCGAGGTAACCACTGCAAAATAGCATCAAAAGAGCGATGAGGAGGTACCCAATGCAAACAAGAACAAAGAATGTCAAAGGAAAAAGGACAGTCAAAGAAAAGATGCTCCCTGGATTCTGTAGAAGCAAGGCAAAGAGTGCAATTGGAAGGTGAGTTGGGAGAGAAGCGAAGAATCTTGTCTCGGGTAAGCATGCGATCTCTAGCAATCAGCCAAGAGAGAAAGGCGTGGTGAGGTATCCTGCTAGAGAACCAAATCTGCTTGAACCATGGTACTTCTGGAGGCGAGGGGCAAAGAGCAGCGAATGTCTTGGAGGAAGAGAAAGGCTGGAGGCGAGGGGCAAAGAGCAGCGAATGTCTTGGAGGAAGAGAAAGGGATGGAAGGATCACCGGGGGCCGGAGCTGGAGGAGCAACTACCCAGGAATAGCGATCCACTGAGGTTGATGAAGAGATCATAGTCGCCGATGGGAGACAGTCTCGGACGAATGAAATGATGGGATTCCTGGATCTAATCGAGATGATCCAGCGATCGTTGTGATAGCTTGGGAGACTAGAGCACTTGCAGGAATGCCTGTGATCCGCGGTGCCGATGGGCCTACTAGTTGAATTAGAGGTCCAAGTCCCGTCCAATTATCCTGCCAAAACAAACAAGAAGAACCCATTCCAACATGACAATATATAAAGGATCTTGCCTGAGATCGGAGCTTGAGCAGTCTGCGCCACATCCAACTGCCATGAGTAGACGATAAGTCCCAGAAGCTACTAGTACCAATCAAATGCGACTTAACCCAAGCAACCCATAAAGAACCAGAACCAGCGAAGAGTAACCAAATGAACTTGAGACAAAGCACATTATTCCATCCACTCAATCGTTTTAAGCCTAAACCTCCCGAGGACTTGGGTGTGCACACTGAATCCCAACTAACCTTAGCAGACCTAGCAGAATCTGTAAAACCGGACCAGAGGAAAGCATTGCAAAGCTTCTCAATAGTGGTTAGACAAGATGTGGGAAGAATGAAAATTGAGGCCCAAAAGTTGATCATAGATCCTATCACTGATTGGAGAGACAAGATGTGGGAAGAATGAAAATTGAGGCCCAAAAGTTGATCATAGATCCTATCACTGATTGGAGCAACTGAAGTCGACCCGCAAAAGTTGATCATTTTTTTAATTTTATTTCCATAGCTATTAAGCTATTTTGATATGTTGCTTCACAACGAAACACGTGAATCGATTATATTTCATAGAAGAGGATTACACGTACATATATACAAAGAGTTATATTGGATTGCTTTTGCATTGCTCTGTAACTTGGTGAATGTGTTTTGGTTCCCCCTGCTATACTAGCCAACAAGCTAATACTCTTCCTAGAAAACAACCAACGAGGAATATTCTTAATCTGGATCTATAAAAAAATGACATATAAACTTGGTTGAGTTTCTTTTATATAAGGAGACCACTTCAAAACTGACATAAACTTCCCAACAATGTTTCATATACGTACTCTGACAGAGAATTTGATTTCTGAATGAATCACTTCCAATTCGAAACTTACCATCCTATTATTGATAACAAATGCATCAATTTTCTGGAATTTGTTGAGTAAATTCCAAATCTTACTCACGATGATATGACTTTTAGAAATGTGAGTTGCTTTCTTCATAGAAAAGATGTACGATTAACGCGACATTTTTACTATCGATCTGGGTTTGAGCAAATAATTCTTTTGATAATACAAGTTCTGATAATTCTATTAAAAATATAATGATCATATACTTATATTGCTTCAGTTCAAAAAAAAAAAAAAAAAAAAACTTATATTGCTGAGAGAGTTTTTTTTTATTTAACAATATTGTTGAGATAGTTTATTGATCGTATTGTTTTTTTTTTATAATTCAGTATCCGGACCACTTAACGTGGACCGACTAGTCCACCGGGCCTAAGTCCACGCCCATAGATTTTTAAGCCTCTACTTAAGGACTCCCTATATTCTAGTGGTCTGGGGGTAACCAGATCGCCTGTTACTGGACTACCAGGTCTGGACTACCAGGTAAACTGCTTGAACCTAAATGGTGGTAGCCACCCAGACCCAAGCCCAGACTTTCCGAGAAGTCGTGAGATAATTCGTCATGGCGGGGAATTGAACCCGGATAGTATTGGCCACCCAATCTCGTTCTCAACCATCATGCAACGATCGCTCGGGTTAATCGTATTGTTAAACTAATATTAATAATTAAATGTTCTTATGATAACCAACGATATCCCTTCCTGCCTATTACAACTAGTCATGACTTGTTTAAGTGATCAAATCTAAGGTGTTTTTGAATATATATCATACGTGTTTTGACATCTTACTGAGAAGACATAAGTTTTTCGTTTTTGAATATATATCATACGTGTTTTGACATCTTACTGAGAAGACATAAGTTTTTCTGCCTAAAACGGAAATTAATCTCACCACAAAAACTATGCAATCATACGTTTTCCTTTTTTGTTGTATTTTTGTTTACTTTTTATTTTATTTTTTATAATGTACTCCTAATAAATATGTTGTAATGCTTATAGAAAACGATGGATCAGCTTGCTACGTACTCGATTCCATTATTTTCCACTTCCAATGGCCTACGTTTCCCGTTAAAATTACTAGAATGAAAACATATAATAAAATTACTAGAATGAAAACATATAATACATTACGAAAGAAAAATATAATCATTATGAAACAACAATATATGATTGTCCAAATTCTGCGGATAACGATTCACGGCAGTACTCAATAATTACACATCACAAAAGTATAATAATGTATGGCTAAAAATTGTAATAATATATTGACTATGTAAATATTTGTTTCTAAAAGGTTTATGATGACGGCTCCAATTAGTAATATAAACAACGATAGTTCAACAAATTAATTAATAATCATAATAATACATTAACATAATCAAATTAGAAAATTAACATAATTATTATTTTATTTTTTTTGTCAATATAACATAATTAAATTAGAAAAATAAAATTTAATGTAAATGACACGAGTCACGATATAATTGTAGTATTTGACACGTGCCACATTCTCATCATTTCAACCATACTTTTTATATAATAAGATATAAACAACAATAGGTTAAACTAGTTTTGTCATTAGGTAAGACATAATTCTCATATCTTTTTTAATATCAATTTATTTCCAACATATATAAATAATAAACTAATATTATTATATTTAAAAAATTTACAAATCAATGATTGGATTAAGGTGTGATGACATGTGTTGCAATCTCGTGAGTTATCCAGTTGAATGCGATCTTTTTTATATAACTATTTAAATTTAATAATATTTATTTATTATTAAAATTTTAAATACAAAAATTACTAACTTATGTAAATAAATATATTTTCAAAATTATTATCTTTCTTACATAAAATCAAATAGTTTAAATCTAATTTTCTAAATTTGATAATCTATATAATATTTCAAATTTTTGATTGATAATGATAAACAAAAATATATTTTTGATTGAAATGATAACCTCAAATTTACGTTAAATTAATAGTTTCTATAATTTTTTTACAGTGATAAATATTCAATTTCAAAAAAATATTTATAATTTATCATTGATAATGATAAATAAAAATAATATTTGATTGATAATGATTACCTCAAATTTACGTCAAATTAACAGTTTCTATAATTTTTGATAGTGATAAATATCTATTTTCAGAAAATATTTTACTCAAAAAATAATTAAAAATAATGAGCTATTATTAAAATATTATATAATTGATGTCAAAATTTTGAGTATCCACGAGGATGGGGTAAGGGAAAAAAAATATTGGTATATATTTATATAAATTGGTAATTTGAGTATTCACGAGTATTAGATAAGGAAAACTTTTTATATATATTTATATAAATTGGTTCAAATTTGAGTTTGATATTTTTGGATTCGATCCGCAATGAATATCAAACTCAAATTTGAACCAATTTATATTATGTAGCCACATAATTATTTGTGACTATATCATAAATTTCATTAACAGTTATTTTTTCATAATTGCGTTATTTCTAATTCGTACCTATAATCATATAGTCACAAGATTTTTTATAGCTAATTTATAACTTGAAAAATATTGTAGTTAATAGATCGGTAGGTCCAAAAAATGTAAATGAGTTATCTAATATAACATTTGGTCCTGGATAAATATTGAAGTTTTAACTTGGAGTTGGTTAGAAAAAGAAAACACAAGTTATAAAGTATTAGAAAAAGAAAACACAAGTTATAAAGTATGGGTTTCGAGGACCAATTAATGGATTGTGGTATCATCAAGATGGTACTCATTAGCCGACAACCACCACAAGATTACTGAATAGAGAGAACAACAAAATTGACTATACATCATACATTAGGGATAGAAAATTGACTATACATCATACATTAGGGATAGATGCAAAGATCACTAACACAAACCTTTTCTGGTGGGGTAAAAGAAAAATATATATTAAATCTTTCGTAAATAAAAAAAACCAAAAAAATCTATGGATCTCACTTCAAAGATTGAAGAAACCAGTTGCAAAGATTAACTTACAACTTTTAAGTGGTAATCAAATAATTTAAAGACTAAAGAAACAAGGTCATTTGGCTTCTTTTCACAAATTAACAGACTATTACAATTTTGTGACCATATATATTGTCAAAAATTTGTTACAATTTTGTGACGTATTCAATTGTCATAATTTCTAACTTTATTGTGACTAAATACTAATCAACAATTGAATTTGGTTGGAAATTTGGCTAGAATTTAGATTGTTAGAAATTTATTCAAAAAATTTTGTTGAAATTTTGTGAAAATTTAGATTGGATTGAATTTAGTCAAAAATTTTGGTTGGAATTTAGTCAGAATAAAATAAGAAATCATAAAACATATTAATATTAAATGAAAAAGTTACCAATAAGGTAATTTGGTGTAGTTGTTTTGTGCCTGTGGATGTAAGCTGAGGTAAGTAGTTCGAAACCAGCATAAAACATAATTTTCTAAATTAATTTACGTATCTGGCCACTATTGATGACCGTTGCTGAAGGTTGTCGAGCTCCCACCACCGGAGACCACTGAAGGTCCGTCGTCGGAGGTGTGCCGGCGGCCGAAGGTCACCAGTACTATTTTTTTGATACTCTATGTTTGTCACAATGAGTAACGAAACTGAGACAATAGAATTGTCACAAATTTGATACTCTATGTTTGTCACAATGAGTAACGAAACTGAGACAATAGAATTGTCACAAATGGTAACGGTTACACGACAATGTTTTAGTCACAAATCATGACGTTTTAATTATTTTAATATATCATCACCAAATGTGACAAAATAGCTATTATATATACATGTCACAACCATATCATATTTTTGTTACAAAATAGAATTTGTGACGATTTTATTACAACCGTTTTTATTACGTGACAACTTCTTCATAAATGATCTTATTCTTACGAAATTATACTTATTAGGACGAAAAATCATCACAGCAACCTTTTTATAGTAGTGGTTAATTAACTAAGAATTAACGTTTACGTGAAAATGATGGTTTAAGTATGTTTTTCATAGTTTTTATATTGAATTCAATTTTTAATAGTTTATGGTAGTTTTGGCATAAGCGATTTGTTTTGTCCAACTGACAGCTACATGGTAGCCACACCATCCAAATTAACCTGGTGGTATCTGCATGTTTTAGATAGTTCGTGTATTGAATCCAAAACTCTAATAAATTCATGATAATTTTGGCATGGTGACACCATCCAAATTAACCTGGTGGTATCTGCATGTTTTAGATAGTTCGTGTATTGAATCCAAAACTCTAATAAATTCATGATAATTTTGGCATGGTGTAAAAATTTATTTTAAAAAAATCAGCAAAAAGGTGAAATTTTTATGGTGGTTTTAGCCAATAAATTCACTTGGTAAACTGCATATAACCATTTTTTGTATATTAAATAAAATAATTAGAGTAGTAAACTGGATAAAGTTCACCTGAGTAATATGAAATTCTATTTTTCTGCACAACATTTTTGCATCCACTAATAATATATGATGATTTCCACGCAGCAATTGGGACTTCGTTCATACTATATAACTCGTTGACTACAATATTTTTTCCCCAAATGTTCGTGTGATATCTCATATTCTGCTATACAACGTGGTTATTTAATGTGTTCTCACATCATATATGACATCAATTGTATGTCAAATCATTGACAGCAATTATATGTACTATGACAATGTCACCGTTACTAATCTACAGTCTCATAAACGTTTATGCTCTATCTATCCCTACCATATAGTTATATATGATTATATCCATTCTTTTTTTGGGATGCATAATTTGAGCTAAAAAGGAGAGTTCCTGATACATGAACTGGACTAAAGGTGGACAAATCATACAAATTCGACTTACTCGCACTGATTTCTTTTAAATAATATTGTATTCATTATAAATTATACTCATAGACACATAATTATCTGATAAAAGTTTTTTTTAGGGCACGACAAATCAATATCCGATATCCAAATCAAATTTTGTTTGCTAGCTACATGAATATTATAAATCGATATCCCAATTATATTATTTGATATCCCAACCACGCAATTTAAACTCAACCAGAATACTCAGATTTCCATTCCTAATTGAGGCATTTGAACCAATTACTTCTACTAAAGTTATACAAGCTCTCTACAAAGTGACACAGTTATTATTTAAGTTTTAAAACTTTTGTTGTTATATGATTGCATGTGTCAGACATGATTATTCATTCACCTTTTTCCTTGTATGTTGGCATGCTCTGTTCCAACCAATTACTTTGGATGGGAGGACCAGGCAGTCGTGTGATGTCCCGTTAAGCATTATGGGAGATAAAGTAGGCGGTCTCACCAAAGTCAAAATACCCACATGGATCGTTATTCTGTGGTCCAAATGGATTAATCATAAATTGTCAGTTTGCATTTTTTTACTTTTTAAGTGTCATCGTCTTAACAAGTTATTTTTGGATTAAAGAGATTATGAACAGTTTAGCAAAAACCTAATGATTATATAGAATTACTTTTACACAAGTTCAGATCTATATGTCTCATAAGTCAACGACGTATCATTACACAACACTCATCTCTCAGTTTTGTTATTTGGCAACACAGGCAGGCTCATGGATGGTCAAGAAACTTGTTAGGAGAATCAGAGATTTATCAGAATGAATGGCGAAGATATTGTCGAAGATTCGCCGAAAAATATGGAAATCAAGGAAAAGTAAAAAGATCTAGAAGATTACGGAGATATCTCCATTTAGGTTTAAGGAAATTAGGTTTACTATTCCCTATAAATTGAGATGTATTTTGTAACATTATTTTCATGAGAATCTAATATAATTCTTCCTAAACACTTTTGTATTCTTACTCTCATCAATTTATCATGTTATCAGAGTCTTAGCCTCATACAAATTGGCTAGGTTCGATTCTTGAATTCGAAGAAAAAACCCTACGATCGGGTATAAACGTCGATCAGAGCCATAAGCCTTATACTCAATTGGCTTGGTTCGATTTTCTAAAGAAGAACCCTACGACGG
>CM071718.1:2734867-2749691 GCA_036630335.1 Physaria fendleri | reverse complement strand
AAATCAAATAAACTGAATCAGAAGCAAAAAAAAGCTTAGATGTACGAAAAGAAAAAAAAAAGAAAAGAAAATCCTCCGAATATTTCGGAACTGTAAAATATGATGGAAGGGAATAACGATTTAAAATAAAAAGATGAGAGTGGAGGAGGCCACAAAAAAAGAAGACGAAGGCACGTGTTGCCACGTGGATATGAACCCTCTTTTGGCGGTGACTTAAAATACACACGACGGCTCGCCTCTTCCAATGCGTTTTCACCTCCTTCATCGTCAACACTCATTAATTCAATTGGCTTCAACTTTATTGTCAGAAATTATTAATTATATATATATATATATATATATATATATATAATAAATATGGTAATGAATGCAAGGCCCTGTCTCTCTTTCACTAGTTTCATTGCAAACTACTCCCCGAGGAAGCAAGACAAAAGCTGAACGTATTCATAAGCCGGCCAGACCTATTCAAGAGCAAGCTAATTAAAATAAAATAAACAAAAAAATCAAAAACTTTTTAGTTCTTCACATATTCTAAGTTTTCAGACTTTCAGTATATATTCCTTTTTCTATAATTATAATCTATTAAATAAAATCAAAATGCATCATCTAAGTAAGAAACCGTTCTTCTAGCCCAAAGCCTTCTATTTATTTGCATACCCTGTAATTAGTCATGTTGCCTTTGGATATTCAAGTTGGTACCACGTAGATAATTTGGGATTCGGTTCTTTGGATATAGGAAAATTGGTAATCATTTAATAACTAAACCTTAAACCTGTTTTGGTTTAATTTTATTCCGTACATTTGAATGGTTAAATATAATAATTACCTAAAATTATGGTTTGATTAAAAACAAAAAAGGTTTTACTAGGTTTTGGATTCTTGTTTTTTTTTTTTTTTTTTTTTTTTTTGTTTTTTTTTTTTTTTTTTTTTTTTTTTTTTTTTTTTTTTTTTTTTTTTTTTTTTCTGGACTCAAGGTTACTTGTATTCATAATAAGAATCTAAAAGTAACTATAAATACCAGAAATAATAAATACAAATTATCTTGACAAAGAAAATATAAATTAAAATATTTATTTAATTTTAACTATATATTATTATATTTATACATAAATCTTCATATGCTTTAATTTTTTAAAACTTTTGGATATTTATGAATATTTCGGATCCAACTAAAATATGAACCTAATACTACATTATCCGAAATATTTTTTTCGATAAAAGGTAAATTTATATAAATAAAGTTGCTATAGCATTACACATGATCCCCCAAAAAAATTAGAAAAAAGAGACATGTGAAATTGTTATTAATTATGAAACGGATCTACGAGTGGAATTTGAACCAATGTTGTAGAAGAGCTGAATATTTTGGTGAGCTTCGATGAGCCGATATAGTGTCCCGCACCGTACGGTCAATTGCCGTGAAGAGCCATGTTGTAGAGTGAGCAGTTGTTCTATGTACTCTCCCATTCCTTTCTTGCCATAAGTGATAGAGCATTGCTTGTATCGCTAATCGTTTGAGGAAGCATGACAGACCAGGTGTTTTAATAAGAAGTCAATTTATCAAAACTGACCATTCTTTTATGATACATGGAGGTTGACCAAGTCTTCTCATCATCTTATACCATAAGATTTCAGCATACTCACAATGGAGAAAGAGGTGGTCTCTGGTCTCTACATAGTTTCCACATATAACACAAACAGGAGATGTATTTTGGTTCCAGCTATGAACCCTCTCTCTTGTTGGTAATCTATCCAAATGACAAGTCCACATGAAGAAAGCAAGTTTCGGAGTGTACCTCTTATACCAGACAGCATTAACCCAATTTGTTTTCTCCCCCGAGTCTCGAAAACAATCCCATGAGTATCTCGTAGAGAACCCAGATACACGATCATGTTCATGATGCCAATACCACTCGTCTTGTTCATTATTCAGCTGGGGCATATTGTTAGCATTTAAACTCTGCAGCAGGGTTTTAACTTGTGGGTTGCGAGCTCTGTTCGGATCTCGAAACCATAGGTGTCTTGCTTGAGAAACCTTAGCCTTCAAAGGAATTCCAAGTCTTTGCGGACCTGAATCTCCCAAAATGTCTAGTAGCCTTTGGCCCTGCAACCATCTGTCCGTCCAAAAACAGCATTGTTTACCTGAAATAACTCTACACTTCAGGAACTGTTCCGCCAAGCCTCGCAGAGACAATATACTTGTCCAGATCCAACTATCATTTGGCTTGCCTTTTAGCAACCAGAAATTCGCATCTTTTATCTTGTTGGCATGGTTCCAAGCAACCCACAGAGAATCCTTAGAGTTAAAAAGCCTCCATATCAGCTTTAACCTGAGTATGGCGTTCCACTTGTGGAGATTCCTCAAACCCAAGCCTCCCTCATCCTTAGGCAAGCAAATATGCATCCAACTAACCTTTACCATTGCTTTCTTCTCAATGTCTCTCTTCTCAATGTCTCCTCCCCAAAGAAATCTAGAACACATTTGTTGAAGTTGTTGGATACACCCTTTTGGTAACACAAAAACTGAAAACCAAAAGTTTAGCGTACTCATGATCACGGATTTAATCAACTGTAGTCTCCCCGCAAAAGAAAGAAACCGTGACTGCCAATGTTTAAATCTGTTTTCGACTGCTGCAAACAGAGGGGAATATTCAGCCCTCTTTAACTTCCTGTTCAACAATGGTAAACCCAAGTATCGGACAGGCAGCTTGGCTCCCTTAATTATCTTTTCCATCTCTAACTTTTCACCCGCCTCGACCGAACCTTGAAGAAATAGCTGAGACTTGGCAGGGTTCATATTTAGCCCAGAGATTACCCCAAATTCCTCAACCACAGAGATGATTTCCTGAAGAGAGTTCATGGTTCCGTCGAAAAATATCAACAAATCATCTGCAAATGCAAGATGTGTAATACCCCCATTGCATCCATTGATGTGATATCCTATTTTCCTTTCCTCAAACTTCCTCCTTAACATAGAGCTAAAACACTCTATGACAATGACAAATAGGCTTGGTGAGAGAGCATCTCCTTGACGTAATCCCCGCTTGCCTTTGAAAAAACCACAAGTTTCTCCATTAACTTTCACAGAGTAGGACGTTGTGGTGATACATTCCGTGATCAACTCCGTGAACTCATGAGGAAATCCCAATGACCTGATCGCTGAAACAATAAACTCCCACTTGACACTATCAAAAGCTTTCCGTAGGTCCAACTTAAGAGCTGCACCATAGTCTGAGGAGGACCAGCCAGATTCATTCATCATTTCAGTGGCTAGAAGGACATTCTCACTTAGCAAGCGACCTTGAATGAAGGCTGTTTGGACGTTCGAGACAATGGATGGTAAGATCCCTTTAAGCCTCGATGCTAACAACCGAGAAATCAATTTGTAGGCCACATTACACAAAGATATAGGCCTGAACTTGGAGACTTGATCTGCTCCTTCATCCTTTGGTATTAATGCAATTAATGTCGCATTCCATTGTTTGAGCAGACGCCTCGAGGAGAAAAATTCCAGAATTGCATTGGAAACATCATTACCAACAATGCCCCAACAAGCTTTGTAGAATTCTGAAGAAAACCCATCGGGCCCAGGAGTTTTGTTATTTGGCAGTTTTTTGAGCTCCTCCTCAATGAGCAACTTATCGAAAGGTTTAGTCAGATCCAGTTGCTGCTGCTCAGAACACACGAAAGCATAAGATTCCCGGACAATGGCTTCATGATCTGTTAGAAAGGGGTCTGGAGCTGTTCCGAGAAGATTCTCATAATATCCAAGAATTTCTCCCTTGATATCTTCTTGAGATTCCAGTCTTTCTCCCGCAGCCGTATTCAAGTAATGAATATGATTTTGGGCTTTACGTTGAGAAACTGCTCTATGAAAGACCGCCGAATTCCTGTCTCCTTCCCGAACCCAATTCAATTTTGCCCGCTGCTTTAAGAAAATCTCTTCTGCATTAGCTAATTCAGACCACTTCTGGTGCAAAATCTTTTCCTTCCGAGCATTCTCCAAAGTAGGATTGTTTAACAAACATTCTTGAGAATCTAAAAGTTGCTGTTCTACCTCTTTAACCTTCATCTCAATGTTTGAAAAATTTTCCCTATTCAGGTTCCGAAGAGGGGCCTTTAGCAGTTTCAGCTTTTGAGCTACATTAAACATGTGAGAGCCAGGTACAATAGTGCTATTCCAAGCATTACTAACCACTTCAATGAAACCACTATGTGTGAGTAGCATATTAGAGAACATGAAGGAGCAGTTCCTCTTTGGACTCGGCTCACCTAGATAAATCAACATTGAGCAGTGATCCGAGAATAGAGGCGGGTTAAACCTACCATAAGACATAGGGAATAACATCTTCCATCTATAGTTTACGAGAATCCTATCTAATTTCTTAGCAATAGGATTCTTATCTTGGTTGTTCCACCAGGTAAAACCGCTGCCCCTATATGTTAAGTCCTCCAGCTCAACTTTCTCCATACAATCCGCAAACTGCCACCTCCCTTGGGAATTCCCAGGCCTACTATTCGACGAATCTGTGTAGTAAAAAGTCTGGTTGAAGTCACCTGTAACCAACCATGGTAAATTGCTGGTGTTCAAGCGAGTGAAAGTCTGACTTAAATCTTCCCAAAGTAGCTGCCTTTCCTCCACCTGATTACAAGCATAAACATATGACACTATCAACTTAGTTCTCGCAGGTCCCCAAAACACTTCACAAGTCACCATTTGTTTGCTCTTCATTACAACATTGACATTAACTTCTGGTTTCTTTAAGATCCAAATTCTCTTCCTAGATCCGCATACTCATAATTACTAACTACTTCCCAGTCCTTCAAACTTGATGAGGCAATTTTACAAAAATTAATCTCCCTCACGCGTGTTTCCAAAATACAACCAAAAGAAGCATCCGTACGTCTAAGCCACCGTCTAAAATCTCTTCGCCTGTCGGAGCTGTTGAATCCACGCACATTCCAACAAAAAGTGAGGCGTCTAAAATCTCTTCGCCTGTCGGAGCTGTTGAATCCACGCACATTCCAACAAAAAGTGAGGGGTTTTACTAACATATATATTACTGATTGGCGGGGCCATTGCCCCCTACTTGATTCTCCAAGAGCTTCTTCTTCAAACTTTTCCTGGATCTCCTACTATAATCCATATAGCCTCTGCGTTTTTTCCTCCAATACTCCTGAAACTCAGCCTCTGCGTTTTTTCCTCCAATACTCCTGAAACTCTCCTTCTTCTGCACTAGATAAGTAGCTGGACGAACTTAAATAGCCATAACTAGAACTACTCTCTGCAGATGCAGCAGTCTGAATTTGGTCTACCTCCTTTCCTTTCCCTTTCTCAGACGCAGCATGGAACCTTTTCTTTTCCTGCCTTCGTTTTTTCTCCACCCATACTAGTTTAGGATCACGCATCACAATTCCCACTTCCTTCTGTTTACTTAGATCTCCTGTTTTTGATGAGTGACCAGTTTCCTTAACCACTTCCGGAACCTTAGGAGGTGGAAGAGAAGCGCCCTTCTGATTCTTAGACATTTCTCCTCTATCTTTAGATTTATCTGCACCTGCATTCCTCACCTCTTTCTTCTTCTTTGGACAAGTCTCCTGGTTATGAACTGTGGAGTTACAATCAGCACATAAAATAGGTGCCGTGGGACATCTTTTGATGCTATGTCCCGTCTCATTGCAGAATTCACAGATGGGAGGGAGCCATGGACAAGAAACTTGAACTCTCGTGGAGTGACCCGATTCAAACATCGCATTCACATACTCTGGAAGGGGCTCATGGAGATCAACCACCGTAAATACACGAGCAACCTCTAGGTCTGTCATATTCAAAGTGGAAGGATGACAAAATTTGGGTTCTCCTACAAGACCCGCTATATACTGCAATGCTTCCCGATTAAAAAACTGAGGTGGAACTCCTCTCAATTCAAGCCACACGGGAGCAGTTTTGAGAACTGGAAGAATGGGCGTTAATCCAGGTTCCCACTTAGCTACAAACATTGACTGGCCTTCCACATGCCACATTCCTTGAGCAAGAACTCTGGCTCTTGTTGCAGCATTCGGGATTTTTATCAAAAAAGTCTTCTCTGATAATTTAGACACTGTTATGTCCCTGAATTTTTTACTCCAAATACCATTGGCTATGGCATGGAGCGCACCTGGAGCCGGAGCTCTACCACTGAACTGAGCAAAAACAAAGTTCTGCCACCTGTGTTGTGGCATGGAGCGCACCTGGAGCCGGAGCTCTACCACTGAACTGAGCAAAAACAAAGTTCTGCCACCTGTGTTGATTCCTAGTTATGACCGAGTTTGGAATCTTTACACAAAGTTCCCCATTTGGCAAAGTGAAAGCCTCACCTTTCCTCTCCATTTTCTGATTCGGAGCCACCAATTCACACCAAGAAGGTTTGCTTGTGTTTGAGACCTTAGTCCCAACATTTCCTGCATCAGTCGAGGACCCAACTTCCTTGTTCTCAACTTCCTTGTTCCCAACTTCCTTGTTCCCAACTGGACAACCTACTTCACCTACCTTTATAGAGACACCACCCCTATCAGATTGTTCCAAATTGAGATTTTCACTTACTGGGATCTTCAGATTAACTTCCAGCTGAGGCAGATTCAAACCCCTATCGCTACTTGGGACAGCTTCTCCAGTTCCAGAGATCATCGAATCCAAACCTGGAGGAGAAGCCGATCCGGGAGCTACTGAAGAAATCTCTTGAGTCGCCGGAGCTTCCAGATCCTCCGTCGCAGCTGGAGGAGTCCCTGATTTTGACCGCTTTGATTCAGCGGATGAAGATGTGTCACCAGAATGAGTGGGAAGTCGACCACTGGTAATGGGAGGCTTCTTCTTCTTCGATTTCCCCATGATTAACTTAACCATCTGTTACCATATCAGTTTTTTAATTACTCCCTCAGTTTCTTAATATCCGAAATATTCACAATCAAATAAGTAGTAAACAAGATCAAAACCAATCCGAATATTGTTTTTGGAATCAGGATCAAGTAACAAATAAAATAGCTAAATGGTATAGCCTTTGCAGTATTGAAACCAAAAAATCGTCTTCATCTATAAGTGTAATATCTCAACATCTTTCAAAGACTTGCCTTCATCTATATAAGTGTAATAATATCACAAGATCTTCAGTTTCAAAGACTTTCATATTTAATACTATTGGTTATATTAATCTTTCTTATTTTGTGCTTGTTCAAATATTTATGAATCTGGGGTAATCTGTAATCCTATTAAATCTTGAGATATGATCAACACCTCATCTTTTTCTGTGCTCGTATCAGTGATATTTTAATGTTTTTTTACCTTTTCAGAATCATGATATACTACAAAAAAGATTATTTTTTTTTGGTCAGGAATTGAGAAATTGATTATCTTACGAACTTCCATCAACAGTGGTATTTACTGACGACATATGGGCATTTGTATGAGAAGAAAGAACCGAAAGAAGAAGAGAAAACTATTAGTGCATACGTAAAATAGTAGTAATAAATTCGATGTGGTGTTGTTTATGATATTATTAAACAAATTCCACTCACATATCTAACACGATGACACTGCACTTTCTTGATAAGGATTTTTGATGACTTTATATATAAATACTATTCATTTCTTCTAATGGTTTGAAGATTTTGATGTGGAGCTTTAAAAACCCCATAACTGACTCCCATGCTCGAACCTTCCACTAATAAAAAAACCCCTATGGTTTCTTCTGCTTTGTAATACATACGCTTCTTTGTCTCCATCATATCTACTTGATTGCTCAGATCAGATTCCTAATAATTCTGTTAACAAACTTTGACGTCACCATTTCAATTCTTATCCAATTCCATTTCTTATCAGAATATTTCCTTTTTCTCTCTTTCTCTTTTCTCTTCAGATTCTCATCCACACTTCCTCCTTCTTTGCTCTGTTTCTTTTTTTTTTTTATCAAAGGTGGTTCATTTCTCATTTATTTTCCCGGAAAAGTTTAAAAGGAAAGAATGAGAGCTCACATCAGCTAAAAAAAAAAAAAAAAAAAAAAAAGAGAGGGTTTTATCATGTTTGAGTTTCCGGGTACTCAAATTTCTCTCAAATAAAGTTTCCATTTTTCTGTGATTCTGTAGTTATATGGATTTAGGGTTGAGCAAAAGAGGTTGTTTTGATTTTGCTCTAAGGAACAAAAAGTTGATTTTATTAGCTTTGAGTGGTTATGGTGCTTTTAGGGTTTATCATTCCCCTTCAATTTCCCAGAAAAGGAAACAAATCTCTAAGCTTTTTACTCTTCTTCTCAATCTCATCGAAGCTGCTTCTGATTCCGCCGAAGCTGTTAGTGTAATCTCAAAGGATCTCACCCAGTTTCTCAGATCCGATTCAGATCAAATCCCGAATAGTTTGAAGCAGATTTCCAAAATCGCGAATTCAGATGAGCTCAATTCGTCTTTGATTAGTTTCACACAAGCTATGACCGTTGGATTCATCCGAGGAATTGATTCTGGTCACCATGGATCCAGATCGAGTTTTACGGATCGGGTTATGGATAAGCTGTTTACTAAAGCCGGGTCGGGTTTTGCTTCTGCGATCGTTGGTAGCTTTGCTAGAAACTTGGTCGTCGCGTTCTATTCATCCTCTGTCTCTGCTGAATCTTCCATCTTCTCCAATTTGAAATTACTCGACGCGATTTGTTCAGATGATGGGAGAAAACTAATCGGCGATTGCGTTCAGCGTTTCGTCAGCACGGCCGTTTCGGTTTATCTCGATAAGACTAGCGATGTCAACGTTTTCGACGATTTATTCGCCGGTTTAACCAATCCGAAACACGAACAAAGGGTTAAGCAAACGCTTGAAACGCTTTGTAACAGTGCGGTTGAAACGTTTGTAAGAGAGTCACGGAAACCGGTTCAAATGAACCGATCGTCGTCATGTCAAGATTCATCAAGGACGACCTGGATCGATCGGGTATCATCGTCATTAGCAGTACCAAGTAACCGGAAATGTGTGGTGGATTTAACGGGGAGAGTAACGTTTGAAACGGTGAGATCGTTGTTAGAAGTGTTGATTGAGAAAGCAAATGGTAAAGTGGAGAGTTATGTGGAGAAAGTGAGGGAGAGAGGAAATGAGACAAGGAGATATGTGAGAGTTAAGACATCATTTATTCATAGTTTATGCCTGTCTCTCTGTTTACAGGTTGTTGAAGCTCCATGGATGCTTGTTCCAAGAAACTGATTCAATTTCAGACTAAAAGACAAGAAACACTTTTGTGTTTGTTGGTTGGTTTGGTTTAGTTCTTGGATTCATCAATCAAATTTGATATTAAGATTTTTTTGTTTTTCTTTTTTTTTTTTTTTTTTTTTTACTTGAGGAGATGTCTTTTTTTGACCTTTTGGATGTCCAAAAAAAAAAAAAAGAAATGGGTTGGTTTGAATGTTTTTGGATATGGATAATTGGATAATGATAGGTGTGGGACACTGTTTGTTACACCTTTGCTTTTGTGGATAATATGGGGTATGGATATAGTTGGTGAGTACATGGGATGACGTGGATAAGACAAGGTCTACATGTTTCTTTCATGAGAAAGAGTCCTCATTTGGTCTGATGTACCGAGGATCTTCCCCAAAAACGATAAGGAACACAATCACCTCAAAATCTCTTGTCAACTACACTAGAAATTGATTCAGGGTTTTTGTATCTGACAAAAGTAGGAACATATTTGTTGTCTCTAGGGAGATTTGTTGTCAAATTCATAATCTCGGTTTGACATTTAGCTTTGATAAAATTAACTTGACCCTTTGATTTATTACTATTTGCCATTGAAATTTGGAGTCATAGTCTTCTTCTTCTTTTTTTTTTTTTTTTTTTTTTTTACTTGAGGAGATGTCTTTTTTTGACCTTTTGGATGTCCAAAAAAAAAAAAAAGAAATGGGTTGGTTTGAATGTTTTTGGATATGGATAATTGGATAATGATAGGTGTGGGACACTGTTTGTTACACCTTTGCTTTTGTGGATAATATGGGGTATGGATATAGTTGGTGAGTACATGGGATGACGTGGATAAGACAAGGTCTACATGTTTCTTTCATGAGAAAGAGTCCTCATTTGGTCTGATGTACCGAGGATCTTCCCCAAAAACGATAAGGAACACAATCACCTCAAAATCTCTTGTCAACTACACTAGAAATTGATTCAGGGTTTTTGTATCTGACAAAAGTAGGAACATATTTGTTGTCTCTAGGGAGATTTGTTGTCAAATTCATAATCTCGGTTTGACATTTAGCTTTGATAAAATTAACTTGACCCTTTGATTTATTACTATTTGCCATTGAAATTTGGAGTCATAGTCTTCTTCTTCTTTCTTCTTCTTCTTTTGGCCCTTGAACTGGTTGTTCTTCTACGTCATCTTGTTTATTGAACTTTGAAGAAAAAGAACACCTTTTTTTTTTTGTCAGGAAGAAAAAGAACACCTAAAAGACTATAAATGGGCGTAGATATTATGTTTTCAGCAAAGCAACTAATTGATTCCTTACTTGGAAACTCATTAACTGGTTAACACCACCGATGAATTGTTGGCCTATGAACACAACAGACTCCCATTTTTATACTAATGCCTTCCTATATCCTGATCACTTAAGAATTCATCTAACCCATATATTGTCATCTTCATTCCAAACCCTGGGACAACAGACTCCCATTTTTTTTGAATTATACTGGGATCACTCTTTGAATTGAATGGCCCATGCAACAACCTCTTTTTCTGAAAAGCACCACTAGTTTTTCTACAACTAAACTCCTAATGCTTTCCGTTGGATGTATATAAACGTGATACAAGTGGAGGACTCAGTTTGACAATGTGACATGTGAACTGAAGGATCTCTATGTTTTTGCTTTGATGTTATACAAAGTAAGCCAACTTATATAATTAGATATGTGGAGTGTGGTATGATTTCATATATCATATTATTATAATGATAAGATTGTGTTTGTAAATACTTCTATGGATATAGCTACTCTATTTTTAGATAACTCCTACTCAGTAATTATTCTTCTAAATCATATAGTATTGGATCCTATTTTATTCTAGAGTATCTTCTAAAACCTTAGGAATTATTATTCTAACTTGTTGGGACTTATCCAACATATAAAATCTTTATCATTAGCTTAAATTTAGATTATTTTGATTTTGTTTTTAGTTCATGAAAACTTTTCTTAGGGTAATGTCCTTGCCATATGGTTGGTCATGATCCACAAATTCATAGATAGTTAAGCTATATATATATATATATTAGATTTTCCCCCGCTATATATCGCGGGTTACGTTGATTTTTATTTTAATATTAAATTGAAACTATTACAGTTATAGGACTCCTGGTTGTGGCGCAAGCTATTGCAGTTGCGTCCCCTCGCACGTCCTCTTATGCGAGTTACAATCCGAGACGGTCGAACAATTCATTTCTGGCATGATATATGGGTGGGCACGCATCCACTCTCCTCACTTGTCCCATATTCTCGTTTACATACCATGGGTATTACTCGGAACGCTATAGTTGCTGCAGCAAGAGATTCTAGTGGATGGACACTTCGTCAATCTCGTCATGCCGTTGTTTAAACCATTCTTACAGATATTCGTATCCTTAATGCTCCTCACCCTCGACATGGTCCTGACATAAGGCTATGGAAGTCGGATGATCAAGTATTTCAACCACATTTTAGCTCTGCTAAAACATGGAATTTGATTCGTACAACACGGGCAGTGGTGAATTGACACAACATTGTCTGGTTTTCTTACGGGATTCCACGTTATTCTTTTATCACATGGTTGGCTCTCCGCGATCGACTCTCCACCGGCACTCGAATGAGAAGCTGAAGACTTAACCAACCATGTGTTCTATGTGGAGACTGGAGAGCGAGATGAATCTCGGGATAATCTCTTCTTTGGGTCTCCTTTTTCATTTCAAGTGTGGCTTCTTCTTGCTCGCAACCACATTGGCAGAACTATATCACCTGCTTGGGAATACACTCTCACTGCTCTGAGACGCAATCGTAAATCAAAAATGGACAACATGCTTATGAGATTGGTCCTCCAGGTCGTGATCTACAACGTATGGTGAGAGAGGAACCAAAGAATACATGGTCAAGCACCAAAGACAATTTGCGTAGTGGCTGCACTCTCGGCCAAAACCGTGAGGACTCGCCTGCTTTCACACCAAACCAGCTCCTTCGACTTGGATTTGCTGCTAAATAGATGGGATCAATGCTGGGATAATGGTCAAGCAGTGCAGGTGACCTGAAGCTACGAGGAAAACACGATTTTATGGCTTACAGCCATGTTTATGGCTTTTAGAATCATTACTTTTTACTTTCACTTAGTTCTTTGTAAAAATACATACAATTATTTTAGCTCTCATTTAATAAATATCACCTTTTATCAAAAAAAAAAAAAAAATTAAAATGAAACTTTTAATATTTAAATAATAATAAATCGTTATTCTATATATAATACTATTTTTTTTTTTTTTTTTTTTTTTTCACACGAAATAGATTTTTATTAAGATGATGATTCAAGACGAATCTGTTCGACAATTACATAAGGGGGTGTATCATAAGAAATTAAATCTAAATCAATAGGCAGAACCATTTTAGCTATTTTGTCTGCTACTACGTTGCTACTTCTGGGGGTCCATGAAAACCGGACATCATCAAACATTCCTCCTAGACGTTTAATATCCCTAATCCAGTTGTGCAAGAGGATATTATGTTGAGCACCTGACAGAAGCTTAGGTATAGTTTGATTATCTCCTTCAAAAATGATTTGTCGATAACCTTTTGTTATACAAAATTGCATTGCATTTAGTAGACCAAAAAGCTCTGCTTCCAAGATTGAACCCAATAATATCCGACTACGGGCTTGACCTGCGGTTATGAATTCACCATTTCCTGATCGAACAACCCAGCCTGCTTTGCATGGTAAGGATTGTCGCCAGCTAGCATCATAATTACATTTTAGCCACTGTAAGGGTGGGCGCGTCCAACTACGAGGTGAGTGCGTTTGTTGCAGAGACTGATGATGTCGAGTTGTTGAAGTGCATATGGTATGCCATTGGAGAGCATCATCGATAGCTAATTGTGTAGTTTGCAACCATGGTATTTGTTTCTGTTGAAAGATTAGTATGTTGCGGCTTTTCCATAGACGCCAAATTATCCAAAGGGGAATGTGTTTGTGTTCGTTAAGATCTGGTCGTGTGTTGTCATCAATAAGAGCTTGTATTTGATCTTCTATTGAGGCTGTTTGAGATTGAAATATAGGGTTTGGTGTTCCTGACGATCTCCATACGAGTTGAGCATATGGACATTGGAATAAAATATGTTGGATCGTTTCTGTGGTTGGACATCCTCGAGGACAAGACGAGTTAGAAGAGATATGGCGATAAGCCAATATTTCTCCTGTTGGTACAATCTGAGATAATAATTTCCAGAGAAAGTGCTTTAACTTCGAAGCAGTATTTAAACGCCATATTTTCTTCTTAGTCTCAAAAGAACCCGGAATGGGAAGTGGTTGTGGTTGGTGGCTTTGGTTTGTTTGTAGCCAGTAACCCGATTTGACCGTATAGTGGCCGGAAGTATTATACCGCCATCCGAGAAGGTCGATATCCGGATGTTCACATAATCTGATTTTTAGAATTTCCTCTACATCATTTGGTATGATTAGCTCATTGAGCAGATTGATATTCCAATGTTGCGTGCCTGGAATGAACAAATCCTTGACCTGTAGAGTAGAACCGGAAGGATCTAAAAATGTAGGAGGGCGCGGATGAGGATTAGGTATCCAAGGATCCGTAGATGCATTAATCGATTCTCCGTTACCAATGACAAAGTATAATCCTTTCTTTAAAAGATCTCTTCCATGTAATATTGATTGCCATACATAAGAAGGGGACTTGCCATGTTTTGCATTCAGTATATTCGTATGCGGGAAGTATCTACCTTTGAGAACTTTAGCCATAAGACAACTAGGTTCTTGAAAAATTCGCCAAGCTTGTTTTGCAAGTAAAGCAGTGTTAAAGGCTTCAAAATCGCGGAACCCTAATCCGCCTTGTCTTTTCGGCACACATAGTCGATCCCAAGCTATCCAATGGTGCCCTTTATTATTCCCTTTGTTCCACCAATATTCAGCCATGATTCTATTAAGATCATTGCAAAGACTCTTTGGGAGTTTGAATATATTCATACAGTAGACAGGCATTGCTGTGGCTATAGCTTTAAGCAGGACTTCTTTACCTCCAGGGGAAAGAAATTTCTTTGACCACCCTTGCGTTTTTGTTTTAACCCGATCAAGGATATAGTTAAATGTATCAGCTCTTCGACGTTGAAAATCTTCAGGGAGCCCTAAATACTTCCCTCCTCCTTCATTATGGATACCCAATATATTGCGTGTCATTGTCTTTATTTCTGGTTTAACTCTTGCCCCGAAAGTGATACTAGACTTGCGCAAATTGATTGCTTGTCCAGAAATGCTTTCATATTGTCGGAAAACCTCTTTAATGGCTACAGCAGATCTTTTATTTGCTAAGGAGAAAAATAAAGAGTCATCGGCGAAAAGTAGATGAGAAATCCCTACGCCTTGGTTACCAAGCTTCAATGGCTTTATTTTCTGAGCAGTTTCAGCTTGGAATAATAGGTGAGATAACACTTCCGCACAGAGAATAAATAAGTATGGTGATAACGGATCGCCTTGACGAATTCCACGTTGTGGTTGCACGAAACCATGTGGTGAACTGATATACCAATAATTTACCCAGTTTTTCGGTGTTTTTCTGCTTTGTTTTTGTTTCTTTTTCT
>CM071718.1:2706751-2716845 GCA_036630335.1 Physaria fendleri | reverse complement strand
CTGGAAAACACACAGAAGAAGAAGCTTTTTCAGAAACAAATGATGTTGAGATTCATTTTTTCTTTCTCGGCTAACCATTTTTAACATATATATCTCATAAATTTCAGACTTCTTGTATGAATATTGTTCGCTTTCCCACCGAGAACATATGACCTAGTTTCCTCCCTAACCTAATGTTTCTTCCTTTGTCAATCTTAGCAAAATCTAATGTATCCTCCTAATCCAATCTTATCAAAGATGTAGTGTTTCTTATATTTTGTTGTGGCAAGATGCAATGCTTCGTACGACCAATATTTTAGAAGCAGAATTCCCTTTATCTCCCATCTAATTCTAAATTTCAAGTTATATTTATCAAGAGTGTCAAGATTTTTCCTCTTCTAGTTCCCATCTAACACCTAAATGTCATATTTTCAGATAGGATTATTGTATTATACTCGGTAGCATTGAAGGTAAAGAAGAGGTACGTGCCTGAATCTCCGAGCACTGTTTCTGTATAAAGGCTTTCAAGCGGTTGATGTAGTCTTTCTCATGTCTTTCTCATTTTCTGTACTCTTCTGCTCCAAATTTGCTGGTACTACAGCCACCTCACTTTTCGGCCGACTATACACATCCACGATTCTCTCTCTGATGTTACCTTCCAAGCTCTTCACTAAGCTTATGAAACTAGTATCAAATAACGATGAGAGTATTGGGTGATCCTCATTCCCCTTATCCATTTCATATGCCCCATCCACATCACTAATCTCAGCTTCACTAGGAGTGGCTGTTCTTGTCAACGGTTTATAACCCTGTGAAGGTTTCTTGATGGAAGAGAAAATGAGGCTGTTCCGGTTTATAACCCTGTGAAGGTTTCTTGATGGAAGAGAAAATGAGGCTGTTCTGCATCTCTTCAATTTTCGAGAAGTATGATGTAAGCCCAATCTTCTGACCGACAACATCAACTACAGCAAAAGCATCCTTTCCATTCTCAATTGATTTATTGTAAATAACACATTCTCCTAATAGAATAGACGCCAATCCCCTAATGCAGACTGTTGCAGAAGGGTCAGTCACAAGCTCAAGCAAATATGTCAGGTGGTGGCGTGAATCTAAAAAGCACTGAACTGCAGCAGGGAAATCAGCAGTCCATGTGACAAGCAGTTTTAAAATGATCTGTTGAATATATGATTTCCCCGATGCAATTGATTTATCTTTGCTTTTCATGGAAGAGGCAACAGCCAGGTATCTGACAATCCTCTGAAAGAGTGGTTCTGGTGTTCCCATGGAAGGCATAGGTGACTCAAGTACGATTTTCAAAGCCTATTAAGTTTTCCAAAAAAGTCAGCCAATGCATGGACAGCAAAAATATGTGTGCACTAAAAAGCACTGAACTGCAGCAGGGAAATCAGCAGTCCATGTGACAAGCAGTTTTAAAATGATCTGTTGAATATATGATTTCCCCGATGCAATTGATTTATCTTTGCTTTTCATGGAAGAGGCAACAGCCAGGTATCTGACAATCCTCTGAAAGAGTGGTTCTGGTGTTCCCATGGAAGGCATAGGTGACTCAAGTACGATTTTCAAAGCCTATTAAGTTTTCCAAAAAAGTCAGCCAATGCATGGACAGCAAAAATATGTGTGCAGAGCATCAGATACGTTCATTACCTTTTCCTTGCACGTAAGGTTGTCCTTCACAACATGAGAAAGAATGCTCGCAGCTCTGCAACATGTCTGTTTAAAATATATGAATCAAAGTTGTGGAGAACATTTAAATTAATATCCACCAGAGAGAAACATTTTTTACCTCCAGATCACCATCAGCTTCACCAGAACAAAGGAGAAACATTTTTTACCTCCAGATCACCATCAGCTTCACCAGAACAAAGGCCTCGTAATAACATACTGACACATACATAAAAAATACGTTTTAATACAAGAGAAGTGAAGGACCATGTTAACTCGTTACGAGTGAGATCTCTTAAAAAGAACACTGTTAAAGGTGCAGAAGTAAATAAAGAAGATGACACCTTCCAAATGACAGGTGAACATCATCTTCTAGAGGATCATGGGCTCTGGGATGCGGTTGTGGTATTAAAGTTGAAGCTAGCATTGTTTGACCCTCGGGATTTTTCTGAAAATTTTAGAAAATAAGATTCTAGATAATAATGCAATCATATGCTATATTAAAATATATAATCTTACATTAGACTATGTAATAAAAATACATAAGACAAAAGTCTCAAACCTCACAGAACGCTTTGAAAACGTAATCAGCTGCAACGAACTCTTGAATACTAGACGTCTGTAAAATGATCCGGAGGATAGAATTGAGTGCAGGTTCTGCTTGCCGATCTTCACCAAGAACTTTGCTAGCAAGAATATCACGGTTCTTGGGATGTCCATCAATAAGATCTCCAATGCATTTAAAAGTCTACTAGCAATTAATCACAAAGTAAAAGACCAATTACAAACTCAAGTATACTGTAACAAGACAAGAAACATCAACAAAACTCTACAAAAAAACTTCTAATAAAATCACTGCAAGGTTCAACAATAGAGCTCTAGGATCGAAATGAAATTATGCCAGCTTGTAGTCAGTTGCAAAAATCAGAAAAAGGGATTTTGATATAGAGTGAATAAGTGATACACGAATGATAACAAGAAATGGAAGGGACTTAAGGAAAAAGAATTTGACCAAGAAGATTTGCTTACCATGCAGCGAACAGCAACAGCGGCCCATTGGCTTAAAGAATTTGACCAAGAAGATTTGCTTACCATGCAGCGAACAGCAACAGCGGCCCATTGGCTTTCAACACCCAACATCAGTAGGTGGTCTAGCAGTTTTTTCTGTTGATGAATTACATATGGTAGAATAAGAAACATATCTGATCCAATCCACAATGGAATCAAGAAATTTGTATAATATAACAAACCTGTACTAAAACTGTTCTGTTTGCTAGCTTGTTTGAATCTTTTCCAGGCTCCGTGTCTCCACCTCCCATGATCAGCATATTGATTGTGTCCAGTGCAGTAAGTAGATTCACAGTCTACTGGGATTTTGTTCATTCAGACGACAAAGATTAGCAAAATTACATGAGATGGTAGAATAATTACAAAATGGGAGGAGCACTCTATGATCTAACCTTTTGCTGGGTGAACTTATATGTAATGCCTCGCAGGAGGTTGACTAGATGTTAAAAACAGTAAGATACTTGACACTCTCAATCAGACCACAAGCAAGATCATATATATTCAAGATATATGGTTAATTTTTTTTACCTCCCTATCCATTAGCATATCCATTAGTCGAGTTATACCTGTTAAAAACAGTAAGATACTTGACACTCTCAATCAGACCACAAGCAAGATCATATATATTCAAGATATATGGTTAATTTTTTTTACCTCCCTATCCATTAGCATATCCATTAGTCGAGTTATACCACGAGGAGTGGTCAAAATAGCTTCCTGCAACCTGAAGAGACAGTCAGCTATAGCATAGACATAGAACGATGACACAGATAATACTTACTAAGATATGTACCTGTTTTGAGAGTTCATAAGAAGAGCTGTCAATATCTGTAGAGTGTAATATCGAACATAAAAGTCTTCTTCCTCCTGCCATACAACCAGGTAACACAAACAATATGATGCATGCATAAAAACAAACAAACGAGATGTATTTTTATTTCAAAAATAACAAGTAAGCTCTAACCAGCAAACTCAAAAGAAGAGTTATATTTTCAGCTTCACGTGAAAGCAAGTCGGAATTCATAAGAGCTGCATGGACTTCAGTCTTCTGTGCCCTTGCATGATCCATCGGCGTTAGAGAACCAAGAAGAGTTTCTAAGGCACCTACGATAACAGGAAATCCTGAAAAAATGTTAAATTGTAACTTTGGAATTAATCTCACAGTCGATCAGATGCATAACAACGAAACAAAGGACACTTACCAACTGCTCCAAAAGCTAACTGAGCAGCATTACTTTCTGTTACAACAGACTGAAGTTCTACTATAGCAGTCCTTCTATCGTCAGGCAAGGTACCATTACTTATACGATCCAGCAGACGTCGAATATACCTACGAATATACACCAAACAAAAATTCAATCCCTCATTAATTAGTTACTTGAATACCTAATACTATGNAAACAAGTTAAGAACGAGCATAAACACCTGAAAATTGGTAACCCTACCGTCAAACTAGCATCACAACATTTCATGAATTACAAATATACTAAAATCTCTCTTCCAGTAGATTACCAGTCACTTTCTCCAAATCGAAATCAACACCGAGCCGATTCAAAATACACTCCACTCAAAAAAAAAGAACAGCAATCGGAAACTCCGAGAACACAAAAAAGATCCAAAACAGGAAAGCGTAACAGCTGAATTAAGCTCACAGATCAAAGAAAAAATTCACCTTATAACGGGATGCCAAATCCATATCTCCTTAGCGTAACAGCTGAATTAAGCTCACAGATCAAAGAAAAATTCACCTTATAACGGGATGCCAAATCCATATTTTCTTAGCTACCAAAAACAAATACCTGAAACAACAAAAATCGAGAGATTTCAACAAAAATTAGGATCAATAACAATGCAAATCAACACAGAAACGGAGAATCAAACTACAAAACCCTAGAGCTCCGAAATTTATCAGACTCATGAAAGCAGAACAGTAAATGGCGAGAATCGAACCGCTTACAAAACAGGAAGAAGAATTCTCCAGGTAATGAACAGTTAAAGATCGCGTCAATCTCTTCTTCCCAGAATGCCTCTCTTTCTTGTTCACTTGATCGATCTGTTCTAAGCAAAGTCAAAAGAGAACCGTTCGATCTTCAAGATTTAATTGTTTTTTTTTCAGGTAATGAACAGTTAAAGATCGCGTCAATCTCTTCTTCCCAGAATGCCTCTCTTTCTTGTTCACTTGATCGATCTGTTCTAAGCAAAGTCAAAAGAGAACCGTTCGATCTTCAAGATTTAATTGTTTTTTTTTAATGGTGTGAAAGAAAGATCGATGACATACTGTACTCAATGCACATATATAGGCCCATTTAGATCCATTGGGCTTTAGACCTAACCAGTAGTGCAGTATTATACATGAAACATGAGAAAGAGAGAATCCAATTCGAAATTTCAACGATGGAATTGTAATGTTGTGAAGATAAGTACTTAGAGCAAAACAGGAAATCACAGAAAGAAAAAAAAAAGTTACTTGCTGAAAAAATGGAAATTGATGTAAGAACTTAAAAACCAATACAATAGAACAATATTAACTTCCAAGTGTGTCCAAAAAAGGTCATTAATTTGTGTAAATAGAACAATATTAACTTCCAAGTGTGTCCAAAAAAGGTCATTAATTTGTGTATTATGAAACAGAACCTTCTTGCTTCTTTCTTATCTCTGTAGAGGATATATCCATCCGAAATGTATTTGCTGGAATTGAGATAAACATGTCACTTATTTCATCTGGAATATTAAGATCTTCAAGAACCTGCATAGTAGTAGGAGCAAAGGATAAGGTAAGATACAACACTTGAAATCCCCTAGACAAAAAAAGAAAGAAAGTGTTGCTTGAGATTTTAGTGATGAGATCAAACCTTAAATACACCATCTACATTACGGCCACCAACAAGGAACTTACAACCTGTTTGTTTACAATCGCCAAGTACCTCCAACATTCTTTTGTGACTTCCTTCGTAGTACTTTGGCTGCAAGACGTTAAAGTTCGTTATTCTTCTCCTTATCGCACCCGTCTAGCATAAAAATATAGGTGTATAGAACAATATTAACTTCCAAGTGTGTCCAAAAAAGGTCATTAATTTGTGTATTATGAAACAGAACCTTCTTGCTTCTTTCTTATCTCTGTAGAGGATATATCCATCCGAAATGTATTTGCTGGAATTGAGATAAACATGTCACTTATTTCATCTGGAATATTAAGATCTTCAAGAACCTGCATAGTAGTAGGAGCAAAGGATAAGGTAAGATACAACACTTGAAATCCCCTAGACAAAAAAAGAAAGAAAGTGTTGCTTGAGATTTTAGTGATGAGATCAAACCTTAAATACACCATCTACATTACGGCCACCAACAAGGAACTTACAACCTGTTTGTTTACAATCGCCAAGTACCTCCAACATTCTTTTGTGACTTCCTTCGTAGTACTTTGGCTGCAAGACGTTAAAGTTCGTTATTCTTCTCCTTATCGCACCCGTCTAGCATAAAAATATAGGTGTATCTTTTAAGGAGATGAACAAAAAGGTATACATTTATAAGTCTTGCTGCAGTGTCAGCACCAATTACAAAACTGCTTCCTGGGAAGATTTCAGCTTTCTTGTAGAAGAATGGCTGATTTGATACTATAACTGTTCTCCCTGCAATCCATATAGCAAACCAGTATCAAAATGATGGTACAAATAAATAAACATAAACTTGCATTGGAGAGAAGTTATAGCTCGTATGTATTATGATTGTTCTGAATCAGAGATGGCAAGAAAGTGATGCATAAGATTGAATAGCATGAATAATTAGAGAGAAGATGAAGATTTAGCTGTACCAAGTAATTCAAATTGCTTGACACGATCTTTGATTTCTGAAACTTTAAGAGATGGTTTGTCGGGATTAATTGCAGATATTTCAAAACATGGGTACCCTCCCTCAGAAACACTGCATCAAAAATGTCTGCTTGTGAGTTTGTTTACTTTTTTTTTGGAGATAATAAAAACTTCAAATTGCTAGAGGCCTCTCCAAATCCAACAACAGCATAGATTCATATAGCACAACTACAGAAATGATCGAATTTACTTATAACCTTGCATAATATAGCATATCAGATTTAACTAAGAAACATAGAATCAGCAAAGACTAAAAGACAATAATAATTTATGCATAATGATTAGTAATAAAGATCTGCTAGCTTACCTCATAGCAGCTTCCAACAGCTTCAGATGACCCTCATGTAATGGATTAAAAGAACCAGGCAGTATAATCTTCCTATCTTTATCGGACCCATATGATTCTGATAAAAAGGTATGGAAACTACATCACTAGTGGCAACAAATGCAAGATTCAGTTAAAAAACTTCTTAGTAAGCTTTATTGAGGCAGACGAACAAAATCCTACCTTTAGAAAATGGATAAATCTTAAAGCACAATTGTCCATCTAGAAGCTGCTCTAGTTCTTGTTCTTCACTAAACTGGGTTTCAGACTCAACAAGCATCTCAGACTCGGACAAGCCAGAGTCAAGCGTCTCATAAACTTGGCATGCCTTGGCCATAGCCTTAAGATAATGAGCAGAAAATTGTTTTACGACCTCAGTTCATGACGAGTACCTCAAAGCACAATACTTTTGGAAAACGTTATTCCAGCTTTATAGCACACCTGGATCAGTACACTGCTTGACACTTTATCTTCTTCCTCTCGGCTTCTTTTTCCCTAAATTTTTCCACAAAAGATAAGAACATATGTATACATAGTTAATATTAAAGAGTAGATAAAGACAGGAGAAAAGAAATGTTGCAATCACCTTTGTTAAAGTGACTGCAGTTTCACGGATTCGATCTGATGCTCTGATAGACAGAAAAAACCTACTCACAGAACAGAACAAAACAAAACTATGAGTATTAGGAAGCATTCTAAATTCCCTGACATATTATTATTCAGATATAAGCAAACAAATTTATACTAAGAACAAAAGCAAAATTTGCATAACCTGTGATCCCCACGCTTTGGTCGAGAAGTTGCCAATGTTCCGGTAAAACCAACACCAAGAACTGCACATCCTGCGCACCAGATTTAGCAATTAGACCAATTCAAGACAACACCAAGAACTGCACATCCTGCGCACCAGATTTAGCAATTAGACCAATTCAAGATTTCTATATCTTGAAAGCAAGCAATAACCATATTTTCTAATGATCTAGAGGTTCTTAGCCGAAAGCCTGTACATCTAAGGTTGATCTAAAATCTAAAATCATCACAAAACTTGAAACTATGAACAAAAATTTTCTATGGAAACACCACCAATAAAGATTTGAACCAGATTAACAAACAATGTTTACTAATTAAACAATGATGTTGAAGAAGGACATGTAAAGCAAGAAAAACCTGGTTTAGACAGTTTAAGAGCCCGATTATAGGCTAACAAAGCAACCTCATTTGCGATTGCTTGGCTACAGTGTTGATTCGTAACCTGAGGGAATGATAAAATCTTAGCTTATTCTCAAAGAAGAGAAACAATTTGGCGATTAATTGGAGGGATTGAAAACAAACCCTCCCGAGTAATTGAACCATAGAGATCATAGAATACGGAACCACGGATTCAAGAAGCGTATTAGAAGCTCCTGGAACTGACATTAACCAACCTAAAGACTGATAAATAGATTCGGATCCCTCAAATCACGCAAATAATAAAATGGAATCGTATATAATAATGGAGATAGACAGACAAACCTGAGAGGCACCGCCGGCAAGATACACGACAGCTTGCTTCGGCGATGCGTGAATCGCTTCGACGACGGTTCGTATTGCAGCGTCTGCCATTGTTTCCTCGAAGACCTTTTTATTATTATCAAAAGCATAACATAAATGTATCATCTATTTGACTATTTGGCTCACATGGTTTACATAAATATTGCAATAATTAAGTGTATGCAATTGGTAATTGGAAATTAATAGTTGAAAATAAATAAATAGTTGAAATGGATTCACGATCCATCACGAAACAAGTTGGATGGAATATATAGAGTGAATTAATCGTAGGTATAAATAATAATTGATGCAATCAAAATCATACAGCTATCTTTTTTTTTGTCATCTTTGGTATTAGATTAAAAGGGATAAACCCACAAGTTTTACACAACATAGGCCATACATAACATTAGAAAGAGCCTACAATCATATGGCAATAGCATTTGATTAGATTAAAAGGGATAAACCCACAAGTTTTACACAACATAGGCCATACATAACATTAGAAAGAGCCTACAATCATATGGCAATAGCATTTGCAAATCAACCCTCCACCTCAAAATTAACCATCAATTTAATCCTTAACATACAAACTTTTTTAATATAAATTGACTGAATTTAATTATTATTATTTTTGGTCAACAGAGAACAACTAATTAATCCAGTCTCGTCAACCAGGTTGGGGAACACTACTAACATAACGAACGATAACTGGAAAACTTCGAGCTCCTCAAGGTAGAGAATCCGCTTCTGAATTGAAGGTGCGGGGTACATGTAAAATCACAAAAACGGTAATGATTCCTCTCAAACGTTCGACTTCAGGAAGGTACAGCGAAAACGTAGGTCAATCCTCAGGGGATATCACCATCTTCATAAGCTCTAAATTATCAGAGAAAAAGACAACCGAAGCTTTGTTATTTGAGGCCGTCCACTCCATCGCCTACAAGAGTGCTTCAAATTTAGCATGAAGGGGTGATTTACTATGACAGATAGCTCTTGCCACATCAACCTATCGTTTGTTGATCCTATATAACACAGTCATTACAGGCCCATCAATAAATCTGAAGTTTTCCAAGAACCGTCTACAAAAAAACTTAATATTTTGAGTGACCATAGAGGTATCTCTGCAGATGTGGTTAATATATATGTTATATATTTTATTTAGAATTAATTATGATGTTTAGGACTTGATTTTTGTATGAATTCTATAGTTTTTTCAATAATATGTATAAGATAACATATTTAAATTCAAATAAAATAGAAAACATGTTATTGTAGTTGTATCAATTTATATTAAAAAAAGTTTTTTACATAAAACCCTTCTTAAAACATTTTTTTCCGATTCATACAACATTTGCTATCACACATACAATCAAAGGGCTTTATAAGATTTCTATCTGTCACATCATGTGTGATTCTTGTTATGTTTTGTTTGCGGTCGAGATTGGCAAAATAAAGTAAAATAAAAACACATAATCTTTTAATTATTGTAGAAGGAGCTTTACTGTTGCAGCTGATAGCTTAGCTAAATCAGTCCTCAGTGACTTTGTGTTTAATTCTGACTTTGTGTTTACCGTTCGGTCTTTGATATCTAGCCATCGTCGCCACCGGTCTCTTGAAGAGAGCACCATGGAAATATA
>CM071718.1:2682623-2695936 GCA_036630335.1 Physaria fendleri | reverse complement strand
ATTATGAAGCAAATCATCATGGGTTCTTCTTGGTTATGGGTTTCGAATTTGGCAAGGTATAAGACTTAGTACATTTTGGTTCATCATGGTATATTTATAAAGTTTTGAGTGGGATTAAGTGTGGTGGTGGAGAGTTGCCGTTGACACCACAGATGGAATGGGGAGAGTGATAGATCCGATGAGAGCACTGTAGAGAAGCTGATCTTGTCTGTTCCATGCTGCAAGCGCTGGGTTGGGAAGCTCTGCACCATTTGTCACAATCGTCGGAGTGGGTTGAGCATCGAAATCAGTGAGGAAATGGTGCAGTTCGTGACCTTCCAGAAGAGCTTTGACTTGTCTGGTCCACATCAGATAATTATTCTGAGAGAGTTTTGTGATCCCAGACATGTTCACCGTGAGTAGAGTGTTTTGAGGAGTCTGTGTGTTAAACACAACAGTCCTTTCTGCAGTAGAATCAGAGGACATTATAACAGAGAAGAGAAGAAGAACAGTCGTAAAAATATTTGAAGAAAAGGAAGAAGAGTTTAACAGCAAGTTGCAGAGATTGAGCAAGGAAGAAGAAGAAGAAGAAGAAGAAAGCGAGAAAGAAGAGAGGAGCGTAAGAGGGATTCAATTCCCTAAGAAGAAGAAAGCGAGAAAGAAGAGAGGAGCGTAAGAGGGATTCAATTCCCTAAGGTTTTGATACCATATTGAACAACTTGATTGATTCTATTAAAAAACTCCTCTCTTATAGAAGATTTACAATCACAAGCATAGCAAGAGGAATATTGCCTTTAATAAAAAATATATGACAGCGAATATTACATTCCATATACTTCCTTGTTCCCTTATATTATATCTATAGAGCTAATCTTGAAGAACTTTATTTTACTTTTATAATAATATCTTCAAAACAATATTAATTAAAAGGACTCTAAGAAAATGAGTTATTTATAGGTTCTTAGAAAACTCCTTCACGGTTTCCTCTTCATTGCTTGAGAAACAATAAACCACCCTTCTGTCATAGTGTTAATTTCCCAAATAATTTGATAATACAATTCAAGAGCTAGACTTGTCTACAAGCGATACAATTCCAGTTCGACGTCTTAAGTTATTTGGTGTTTCGACGAAATTGTATGAAGGCAATTCATGAGCCTTTAGTTACTTAGCTCAATGTTCATTGCAACGAGAGGCAAATGAATTATGTGGTCAACTGTTTCATTTATTGATATAACTAGATGTGATTACATTTGTTTATATGTAAATAGAACCTCGAGTAATTAGTTCAAAGAACTCAATAACTAAAAGAACTATGGTTAGAGAGAGAAAATTGAATAATGTAATTACAACCTCTCAATCACCGCCGCCGTTTCGAACAAATCTAATCTAAGGTCATGTTCTGATTAGAAAAATAGGCCCTAACTATATAATTTGNCGAGAAATTGATAAAAATGTCTAAGAAAATATTTATTTAATATAAAACCAAAATATTTATTTACGAGAAATTGATAAAAATATGATTTGATCTTTTATTATAACTATCCAAATCGCATGGATCTTTATCCATATTTCAAATTAAAATCATCAATTAAACTATTAACTTTTAATTTTTCTAAGAACTCATTTTCTATTGCCATTGAAATAATCCGTTTAATCTCGTTTAGTACCATTTCCTGTTAATATATCTATAGAATTTGGATCAAGAGAGTCCCAAAATCTAAGATCATATATATCAAGTAAAACATTCTCATGAAATTTAAGTTCTTCATTATTATTATTTTCCACTTTCTTTTAATCATCATTAACATTATCATCAAAGTGAATTTTTTTATGAACATCTCGGAAATTTTTAATTAAAATTTATGAAATGCTCTTTTTTAAGTACATCTATTTTTCAATTTTTCTCCTTTCTCTTTTAGTTTTCATAACTTGAGTTAGATTACTATTTATAGAAGATAAATTAGCTCATTTATTTAAGAAAAATAATTATAATTAATCTAAAATAATAGATTAATGACTGTTACGTGAATCAAACGGTTACGTGAATCAGAAGAAATAAACATGGATGAAGCTGTCTTACTTTCTGATGATGAAGAGGAGCCAAAACTAATTGAGGAAAACAAACTAAGTATGATAGTCAGACTTTTGAATCCCTTAAGCATCGCATTAGACGACTTAGTGAAGGCTTTTCCGAGATTACTGAAACTGGAATCTGAAATCCATGGAAGAGTGGTCGGAAAGGACAGAGTTCAATTTTTCTTCCCGACTGAAGAGCTCTTGAATACCACACTTCTCCTCCGACCTTGGTACATTAATAATTGGTTAGTCACAGCGGATAAATGGACTCCCACACCAGACGAACATTACTTACAGAGAATTCCTGTTTGGGTAAAGATTCAAGGACTCCCACCTCATAAAGTCTCTGTAGGAGTGGTTCCTCATAAAGTCTCTGTAGGAGTGGTTCGACAAGTGGGCAGAACTCTTGGCTATATGGAACCTGATAACAAAGAAGCGGTGCAATTACACGTCAAAAACTCAAACTCAATTGAGCATGTACGTGCGCAAATTTGGTTATCAGTTGAAAACCCCATCGTTTTTAAGAAGCCATTTAAATTCAAGTCTGGTGAATCCATAGTACTACATCTCTCCTATGATAAACTAAAGAGAATTTGCTACTTCTGCAAATGCATCACACACGATCAGTACCATTGCCCATCGAAGAGAGCTCTCAATCAATCCAGACATTCGGAGCAGAGCAAGGAAGCACCTGTAATGGAAGAACAAAAACAGAGTGCTATTGAAACACGTAGAACAGAGCAAAACAGGGTAGATCAGAACAAAGTCCGGAAACCTCGAGGCAGACCCTCAAAGAAACAAGCTGGTAACTCAGTGGCTCCTCTATCTACGGTTTTCACTAGACTTCAAGATAACATAACTTCTAAGGCTTGGCGACCAAAAGAGCAACACACAGCATCTTCTTCTGGAGTTCAAAATGAGCAAATTACTGAGGCTCAGAAAGGATTACAGAAAGAAGTGGTAACATTATCATCAGGGAAAAAGATTATATCTCCTCATTCGGGTTTCCTTCCCTCTGGAAAAAAGTGGAATCACAAAACCTATTCCCAGTTGACCGAGTACTAGCTTCTGGTAGAGTTCTTGGAGATAATTCCAAGGAAGACTCATCAACTTTCCGCTTCACAGCTTCAAGCTCTCAAAACACAACAGATACTCAAACTCGAAAAAGGAAGCATCGTCCAAGTGCGAACAAAAATGCAGCCAGGAAACGTACCAAAGCAATGCTTGATCTCACAGGTTTTGGCAATCGCATTGAAGAGTCTCAGGAACCGGTAACTACGGTGCAATCTCGCTTTCAAAGGTTCGTGGTTCGCCAGAAACCACACCAGTCGATATGATCACAACAGCTTGGAACTGTCAAGGGTTAGGAAGTACCCCGACAGTTCGACACCTAAGGGACATATCTAGTCAATATGCTCCCCAGGTATACTTCCTAATGGAGACTAAACAACGTAGAAGTTACATGGAAACAATTTGCAAAGATGTAAAGTGCCACAATTTGTTTACGGTTGAACTGACGGTGCTAGTGGTGGTCTGTGTTTGATGTGGACAGAGGATGTGACGGTGGATATCATCTCCTCTAGCGATCGCTGGATCGATGCTAGACTCACCTGGCAAGATAAATCTTTTATTTTCACAGGGATCTACGGAGATCCGGTTACTGCAAACAGAGAGCAAGTATGGAATGATGTTTCTGCTTTTGCGAAAATAGAGAAGAGCCATGGATAATGATGGGGGACTTTAATGAACTATATAGTAACGATGACAAGAGGGGAGGAAGAATAAGACCGGAAGTCTCTTTCTTACCTTTCCGTGCTATGTTATCTAAATGTGGACTCTTAGAAATTCCATTTGAAGGAAACCCATATTCTTGGTTTGGGCCTTTCCGTGCTATGTTATCTAAATGTGGACTCTTAGAAATTCCATTTGAAGGAAACCCATATTCTTGGTTTGGGGGAAGGAATGAAGAATTGGTTCATTACAAATTGGACCGTGTCGTCAGCAACACCGAATGGTTTATCAATTATCCTGCAGCAACTTCATACTATCTCCCGCGTATTGCCTCTGATCATAGTCCGATTCTAACAAGATTCCTTGGTGAAGACAGACGCATAAAAGGCCAATTCCGGTTTGATCCAAGATGGATTGATAAAGAGGGATTTAAGGAAGCTGTTAATACAGGATGAAATCCAGCGACAAAGCAGGACATAATGAATCATATCCGCAGCTGTCGTTCGGTACTTGCAACATAGAAGAAGGGTCAACAACTCAACTCGCACGTTCTGATCTGCGATTTGAAGTACCAAATCGACGAGTTAACGCATCGAGACAATTTTAATTGAGAAGATTATGAGAACCTTAAAATACAACTCTCTGCAGCCTATATGGAGGAAGAGGCTTACTGGAAAAACAAGAGCAGGATTCAATGGTTAAAATCCGGGGATCGTAACTCAAAATTTTTTTATGTCGCGGTAAAACAAAAAAGAATGCGGAACCATATCAGATGCTTGCAGCTAGAAGATACAGGACAGATAATTTATGAGGACAAAGAAATGGGAGCACTCGCCTGCTCCTTTTTTTCATCCTTGTTCACTTCGGAATTAATACATACTTCAACAGCTCGAGAATCGGCTCTGTTTCAAGGGGTAGAAAGCAAAGTTTCGGATCAACAGAATCAAGAGCTACTTCGACCTGTTTCAGATAATGAAATTAAAGGAGCAGTCTTCAGTATGAGCCCCAACAAATGCGCAGGTCCAGATGGTTTTACAGGTTGCTTCTATCAAAGCCAATGGGAAACAGTTGGGTCAGCAGTTTGCACTATGGTCAGAGATTTCTTTGAGACAGGAACTTTTGACAATCGGCTGAACGAAACCTCCCTTTGTCTTATTCCCAAAAAACAGCGACCATATAATTTAAAGGACTTCAGACCAATAAGTCTCTGCAACTTTATTTATAAGGTTATCTCTAAAGTGATGGCAATGAGACTAAAGCCGCTTCTCCCTTCCATTATTTCCGAAACGCAAGCAGCCTTCGTCGAGGGTCGTTTGATTTCGGATAATATCCTCTTGGCTCATGAGATTTTACACAGCATGAAGGTCAATTATGAGATTTTACACAGCATGAAGGTCAATTCTGATTTGTGTGACTCCAGTGTAGCCATTAAGACGGACATGATGAAGGCTTTTGACAGGGTTAAATGGCAGTTTCTAGAGGAGTCTCTACGAGTTCTAGGATTTCACCACTCTTGGATTGAGAAAAAAATGCACTGTATCACCACGGTTTCGTTTGGTGTGATCATCAATGGTCAGAGATATGGAAGCTTCTCTCCATCAAGAGGACTCCGACAAGGAGATCCCCTGTCACCCTTCCTCTTCATCTTATGCACGGAAGTATTGATATTGCGACTAAACAGAGCTGACCCGGAAAGTCAGTTTTTGGGACTTCAAGTAGCATCTTCGGCACCTCCTCTTTCTCCTTGTTGTCCGATCAACGAACAACAACTGCGTTTACTTTTCCAGATTCTAGAGGACTATGAGGAAGCTTCAGGGCAAAAAATAAACCTGGACAAGTCTAGCATCATATTTGGTCCGAAGGTCAGCCACGAATCCAAGGAAATGGTCAAAACTGTCACAGGCATTACACAAGAAGGAGGCAAAGGAATCTACCTAGGTATGCCAGAAGCATTCTTAGGATCAAAGACAGAGACGTTAAAGTTCCTGGAAGATAAGATAAGAGGAAGAATTGACTCCTGGAAAAACAAATTTCTATCCCAAGGTGGAAAGGAAGTCTTGATCAAAGCTGTAACACAAGCTCATTCCTGCCTATGCAATGTCTTGCTACAAGATCCCTCAAGTTCTTATCAACAGTCTAACATCGGAGTTCTCCAAATTTTGGTGGAGGAATCAAGAAACAGGAAATGGCATTCACTGGCAGTCCTGGGACAAGTTAGCCAGACGTAAAGAAGTTGGGGGATTAAATTTTCGTCACCTCGATGGATTCAATATGGCGCTTCTATGCAAACAGCTATGGAGACTGTGCAATAACCCAACCTCTGTTCTTGCTCGGACCTTAAAGACCAAATACTATCCCCGACAAAACTCCGCTTATCATGCAGTACTCGGACAGAGACCATCCTTTGGATGGAGGAGCATCATAGAAAGTCGAGAGCTATTGCGGATGGGTTTGAAGAAAGAGTTTGGAAGTGGATCAGATATTGACCTTCTCCGCGACCCATGGATATTGGATGAACTTCCGCGTGGTGTTAGGCTTCGAGATAATGTCACAATGCCTAATCTAAGTCAGCTAAAAGAGGAAGATAGCGATAAGTGGAATGTTGATAGTCTCCTCCGTTATTTCGAACAAGACGAATGTGCAAGAATTTTGCAGATTAAGCCCGGGGGAACAGATTCACGCAGTAATTTTTCTTGGATACATAATTCTTCAGGAATGTACTCGGTAAAGTCCGGCTATTGGTTGTAGAGCGTCTCGCATCTCAATCGAAGCTTGGCCCCTGAGCAAAAAACAGATTTTTCAGAGATTTATAAAGCGGCTTGGTCCATAAACCCGAGCAACAAACTCAGAAATTTCATGTGGCGCTGTCTGTCATCATCTCTCTCGGTTGGCTCTGAGCTAGTTAAAAAACGCATTAAACCAGATGCATCATGTCAACTTTGTGGTCATGAAAAGGAGGATATTAACCATATACTCTTCACCTGTGACTTGGCAAATTCGATCTGGTCTTCTCCTTCACTGTCCTCTCTATTTGAGAATGGTGTCACGAGCTCACCGTACCAAAACCTATGGACGATTTTAAGTGCTTCTTCTCGGGTAGCTATTGCGGATGGGTTTGAAGAAAGAGTTTGGAAGTGGATCAGATATTGACCTTCTCCGCGACCCATGGATATTGGATGAACTTCCGCGTGGTGTTAGGCTTCGAGATAATGTCACAATGCCTAATCTAAGTCAGCTAAAAGAGGAAGATAGCGATAAGTGGAATGTTGATAGTCTCCTCCGTTATTTCGAACAAGACGAATGTGCAAGAATTTTGCAGATTAAGCCCGGGGGAACAGATTCACGCAGTAATTTTTCTTGGATACATAATTCTTCAGGAATGTACTCGGTAAAGTCCGGCTATTGGTTGTAGAGCGTCTCGCATCTCAATCGAAGCTTGGCCCCTGAGCAAAAAACAGATTTTTCAGAGATTTATAAAGCGGCTTGGTCCATAAACCCGAGCAACAAACTCAGAAATTTCATGTGGCGCTGTCTGTCATCATCTCTCTCGGTTGGCTCTGAGCTAGTTAAAAAACGCATTAAACCAGATGCATCATGTCAACTTTGTGGTCATGAAAAGGAGGATATTAACCATATACTCTTCACCTGTGACTTGGCAAATTCGATCTGGTCTTCTCCTTCACTGTCCTCTCTATTTGAGAATGGTGTCACGAGCTCACCGTACCAAAACCTATGGACGATTTTAAGTGCTTCTTCTCGGGTGCATGCCTATTCCCTGGAATCCTCCTGATCCCTAACGCCTTTTATTATTGCATTTACTTCGTTTAATTTACTGCTTGGTTACTATTGCTTTCAACAAACATCTCTCCTTATAATCCAAAAGGCTCGGTCAGATGCAATGGAATGGCTTCGGAATAACACGACCTGTACATCGTCTTCTACGCAACGTCTCAACACACCATTCAGTAGGGAACGGGTTAAACTCCTGGAGAAATCTAGGTGAAACTCGAGAAGCTAATTGAGCCTATCACAGGACCGTTGTGGTGTCTCATGGATCCTTCGAGATAGTAATGGCAATGTTCGATTACACGGCATAAAGGTTTTCCCACGGTTGCTCTCATCTCTTGAAGCTGAAGCAACTGCATTGGTATGGGCAACTAATTGTATATGGAATATGGGATACGAAACTAATTGTATATGGAATATGGGATACGATAAGGTGATCTTTGAGACAGACTCTTCAACACTAATCAACGCCATCAAGTATCCACAAACTTGGCCACGCTTGCTCCCCTTCACGAAGACTCTTCAACACTAATCAACGCCATCAAGTATCCACAAACTTGGCCACGCTTGCTCCCCTTCACGACTGAACTACAAGGCATCCTCGAAAGAAGACCTTGGCAGGTACAATTCAAACACATTAGTCGATCCAGGAACGCAGCAGCAGATTCTTTGGCAAAATATGCAATTTCGTTTCCTCTTTACTATGGCTCGATCGATAATTCGATACCTTCTTGGCTCCAACCATCTTTGGAACGTTAACATTGGTTTAAGTTGATTTATTTGGTTATTAATAAAGGATTTAGTTGACAAAAAAAAAGGAGGTTATGTTAATTATTCATAACATTGTGAGATTCTAATAATTAATTATTCATCATTTTATTATGGTATAAAATTTCCAAGATTAATAGTAGACCATTACCTTGAAGGGGAGAGTGAAGAATAGATCCCATATTGGAAAGATGTGAAGGGGCCAATCAAATATAAAGGGTATGACCTAATCCACTATTTACCAATTGTTTTTGAGTTGAAAGCTCATAATCTTTATCATGGTATCATAGCTAATATCCTAACTTGTAGGATTTCGAAAATTTTGAAGAAAAACCCTACGACAAAGTATAAATCTCGATGACCCAACGACTAAGTGTTATAGTCGCTTTGACCCTACGAAAAAGTATAAACGTTGATGATGGCTCAATGGATGGGTAGGATAGCTACCATATAGTAGGGTTTAAACACCGTTTGACTCTACGACTGAGTATAAATATCGTTAAGATGACTCGACGGCCGGGTATAATGCCGTGATCGAACGGTCAGGTATAACGCTGTAAAGTTGACTCAACGGCCGGGTATAACGTTACTATCTTAATAATATGTCCTATCTCACATGCGTTACCACATGTGAGCTTTTTGGAGGGTGTTAGGAGATCGAAGATGTATCCGAATGTATAGTCAAAATAATTCTTCATAATTATCAAAATAAAGAAGAATATATAAGATTACGAAGATATTCCATGAGAATATTCCACAATAATGAGAATATCCACAATATCGTTATTTATAAATATTTACATATATATTCAGATATATGATTTAACTTTATTTAAGAACGTTATTCTCTATAAATATTTTTGTTAATTATTGTCTATAAATAATAAACAAAGATGTTTCTTGTAAATTATTTTATTATAATCTAATTATAATTTTTTTCTAAATACTTTTGTGTGAACTTCATCTCATCTTCATAATTTTTTTTTTTTTTGAAAAACCTTATAATTTTTTTCTAAATACTTTTGTGTGAACTTCATCTCATCTTCATAATTTTTTTTTTTTTTGAAAAACCACTTAATTTCTTAAATTAAGAACAATTGCATTACAGACATAGAAGCTGACACTAAAGCCTTAATAATACATAATAGAATGGACTACTAGATTTACAAATTCTTTTAAAAGACTTCTTATTTTCTAGAGATATTAGGCCCATAATCAGTTAGTTTAGGTCATAAAGACAAGCTTATGGGCCAAAAAGCCCAATAACCATATTCGGTTTTTGTTTGAGTAACGTGCCGCCGTAAGACCAAGATCCGAGATCTGCCAGAGTGACCATGACGTCCAGAGTTGGAGTCGAACTAAGGAGTCGACATGTGTGTCGGTGAGTCTTGAAAAGACAATTTTACTCTTGCTAAGTGCCGCAAAAAGGCAGGAAGGGTGTCGATCTAACACCAACTTGTTTTTCCGAGGCGAGGTATCGAGAAAAGAGGAATAAAATTTTCCGCCAAACAGTTCCCGCCGTCAAGGCCAGGTGATTTGTTCAAGGTCCTGTAATAAATTCCACCGTGAAAGACATCACTACAGGATCTATGAAAAATTTGCAAAATGGTGATACCTGAGACGAGTTTGGCTCGAGGAGGACGACTGATTTCCTCGACAGCACTGGCGAAATAGTTGCAGCCGACAACAATGCATACGGGTAAGGTTGGCGATGCTCCTCGACAGCACTGGCGAAATAGTTGCAGCCGACAACAATGCATACGGGTAAGGTTGGCGATGCGTTGTCGCACTATCTGCCAGACATATATTCTCATCCTCCAATATAGATTTTGACATGGTATCTGTATCCATAACAAAATATAAATTAAAGTTAAAAGAGGCGACCTAGCACGCCAGATATGTTAGAACAAAATAAAATTAAATTAAGTTAGCTTAGGCTGCTCAGCTCGCCATATTAACAGATATAAAATTATTAAAGTATGGGACATAACCGGCCATAAAATTGTTAGTATACGGGAAATAATCCACCGTTAGAATAACCGTTAGAACAAGAGATATAATCCGAATAATATCAAATTTTGAAATAAGAGAGAGATAAATTCTACCTTTTTACTATACCTGATATCAGATTATATGGATCGAGATTGGATCGAATCTAAAACGGAATCGTGCTGATAACGTGTTGTAAATAACTTATCATCATATATTTATATGTATATTCACAAGGATGAAATATAATTTAAAAGAAAAGGTGGTGAGTGGTCGTGAGAGGCAAGAGAGATAAGGGAAAAATGTACTTTCTCTTTTATTTTTATGTATCTATACTTTTAACTCCAACATCCCTTATATAGGCATTTAGACCGACTTATACTTGTCGGTTTACAACTTTCTACACAATTCTAATAATAATATAATACAATCTTATCTCAACTGTACCTTAGGAGATAAGTTTGTCAAATTAATAATATAAAATTATAAATATCTAACATATTTCATTTTGTTTTTGTTCTGAGTCAGTTCGGATACTGTTTTTTTCAATAAAATTAATATATTAAAAAAAATGACAAAATTCGTGTGTTTATAGGTCGGGAACCTTTTAAATTTTGTGGTGGGTTTGTTTTTCTTTTCAATCTTAACTTGGAATTTTAAACATCAGCTTATTGGGCCAAATCGATACGGCCCATTGTATAGCACTGTGGCTGATCGGACTTCCTTTTTCCAGGCGCTGTACATCGCCAGTCACGCCTTCCGAATTAGCAGTTCTGATCGGACTTCCTTTTTCCAGGCGCTGTACATCGCCAGTCACGCCTTCCGAATTAGCAGTTAGCTTCTCTCTTCCCGGTCAAACCGAATGGCTTCTTACGCTAAGTTGCTGGAGAAAACTCGCGTACCTCAACCTTCCATTCAAAGACTCGCTGTAATTTCCGTCTTCTCCAAGTTACTGTGATACGAAATTGGTTTCTCTTTTTGTGAAAGGTTTAGGGTTTTTGATTCGTTTTGGTTTTGAAACAAAAGATGGGAATTGGAAGTTTAGTTCTACACAGAACCATCCGTTTGTTAGGGTATGTGATACATTGGTGCGTTCATGTTTGTATATAATTTGTTGGAATTAGCTAGTTTTTGATGCTTCTCTTTGTTGTTGGTTTCAGATTCTTTGTAGCCGAGTGGACACAGAGACGGAGCTTCTTCATCAACTTTGTTGTTGGTTTCAGATTCTTTGTAGCCGAGTGGACACAGAGACGGAGCTTCTTCATCAAATATCACTCTTTGTGATGCATAATCGAAGATTGGGAATGCTCCGCGTATGTGAATTCTTGGAGCCGTTCTTAAATTTCACAATACTGCGGATTCCACTTGCAAATTCGTCGTCATCTTTGTTTGCGAGGGAATTGATTTCATCAATGGCTTCCCTTTGTTGCTCATGCTGCCACGAAGCACTGCCTATATTCAGATTGCTTATGCGTTGCCTAAAATATATCCCTGGAAAAAATCTGGAAGTAAGTATACATGATTAACAGTCGCTTTGTTGCTTATGCGTTGCCTAAAATATATCCCTGGAAAAAATCTGGAAGTAAGTATACATGATTAACAGTCGCTTTGGTGAATGCAAGTAAAGGGATGCAATATTGGGACCCAGTTCTAAATTTCTGAAATATTCAGGACAAGAGGAATTTTAGCTGCATTGTCAAGACCTTAGTGGATGCCTACGCTGTGGTTGCAAGAGTCTTGGTTGGAACTAGGAGGAATTTTAGCTGCATTGTCAAGACCTTAGTGGATGCCTACGCTGTGGTTGCAAGAGTCTTGGTTGGAACTAGATTGGTATGCGCTTAATTTCATCATTCCTTCCTTTTTTATTTTGGTGCTCATTGTCTGACATTTATCTGTATTAGCAGGAAGTAACAGAAGTTCATTTGCTTGGTATACAACTGGTAGATGGTTTACTTTTTCTTTGTACTTCTCCTCATGGCCAAACAACCGAACAAGAGTCTGTTATTGAATCTTTGAAGCACTTGTTGGCTGTTCAGAAAGACCTTGGATTACCATATTCCCGTGATTTATCCTTGGTGATTCTCTCGCTAGTTTTCATGCTTGCAAAATCCAGTGTCGAGCATGAACAACTCTCTATTATAAAATTCCTGCTTTTTCTGCTCAGGTGGAAAACTGAAAATGGTATATTTGTGTCCATCTTTCTTTTCAGTACCCTCTTACTCATTTTGTTGTTTAATAGTGTAGTAGTTAATTTTCTCCTTTCAACTTGGTGTGTCCTGCTATATCTCTCTGTTCTTTTCTTTTACTCTCTGTTTCTGTTGACTGAGAATTGATTCTTGTAATCCGTTTGTAGAAACCTTGTCGGTGAAAGAGTTTTGGGATAGAAAAAAGGTATCTGCGTCGTTTTGTCTTTCACAAGAGATACCTATTCTACTTGGTGCTGTTGCTGGTGTCATGGTGATGCATCCATCCCTAGGAGCTGATGCTATTGATTCTTTGACTATTGTTGGTGGCATTGATCCTAAGATGAGTGTCCCGCTGTTGCTAGCTGTTCTATATTACAGCAACTTGTTTTCTCGAACTAAAATCCCTTGTCAGAGTCTATTGGTGAGACTAATCTCGTTCATTTTCTGTATCTTCAAATCAAGTGCTTGTCTCTTCTATTTATTTTTTCTTTAGCCTAGTTCCGATTTTATTCCTTTGATGTGCAGCCAAAACTTCTAGGGTTGCTCCCATCTCTAGCTGCACAACAGGTGATGATTCCACTTGTAGTTCAGACTATTACTCCAATGTTACACAAGGATGCAAAAGGGTCAGTACGCCTTTTTCTGACCATTTCTTAGGCATCACATTTTGTTTGTTTTTTTCTTTTTTTGAATGAATGCTAAACTTTGTTCATGATAAAATAACTGTATCCAAAGTTAATTTGGAACGAACTTTATGCATCACATTTTTTTGTTCGTGTTTATAATCGCTGATTCTGG
>CM071718.1:2643160-2658484 GCA_036630335.1 Physaria fendleri | reverse complement strand
AGAAGAACTTGAATCAACACAATCCTTTATAAATTTCATGACTCAGATAGCTTCAAAATCACTACCAAATACTATCCACTGCTTAACCATGCGCTTGAATCTAGAGTATCATCTACTTCCTTTACCAATGAGAAATTTTCCAAAAAGGGAGAATTTGGAGAACCCTAATCTTTACCACTACGCTCTCTTCTCTGATAATGTATTGGCTGCATCAGTTGTTGTCAATTCTACAATCATCAATGCAGAGGTAATGATATCAATCATTAGTAAAACTTGAGTACAAAAGCTTCAAACTTACAAGGCCTATTGCTTTTTTTTGTTTGGCAGGATCCTTCAAGGCATGTTTTTCACATTGTGACTGATAAACTCAATTTTGTGGCAATGACTATGTGGTTTCTGTTAAACCCTCCAGGAGAAGCAACCATCTACGTTCAAAGATATGAAGATTTTACTTGGCTAAACTCATCTTACTCTCCAGTTTTGAGACAGCTCGAGTCAGCAGCTCTGAAGAAGACAGATATATCCAAAACAGTTGAATCAGGCTCAGAAAACCTCAAGTTAGACATATCAATGCTTAACCACTTGAGGTTCTACCTCCCAAGGATCTTCCCAAAGTTAGACAAAATCCTTTTTCTTGACGATGATGTGGTTGTTCAGAAGGATTTAACTCCCTTGTGGTCAGTGAATCTTAAAGGGAAAGTGAATGGTGCAGTAGAGACCTGCCGTGTAACTGGCTTCCATCGGTTTGACCACTTACTTAAACTTCAGTGATAAACGCATTTCAGAGAGATTTGATCCAAAAGCCTGTGGATGGGCTTATGGGATGAACATCTTCGACTGAAAGAGTGGAAAAAGAACAACATTACAGAGACTTATCACTTTTGGCAAAACCTGGTTAGTTCATTCATCATCTTGACTAAACTTAAACTCTCATCAGAGAAGGTTAAGATTGATCCTTTATTCTTTGGTGTTTTTGCAGAACGAAAACAGGACTCTATGGAAACTTGGAACATTGCCACCAGGCCTTATGACTTTCTACAATCTGACAGAACCGCTGGAGAAAAAATGGCACTTACTGGGACTGGGCTATGATAAAGGAATCAAGAAAAAGAAGATTGAAAACGGAAGATTGAAAACGCAGCTGTTATACATTTCAATGGACACAAGAAACCATGGTCAGAGATGGGGATACCCAAGTATCAGCTATACTGGACAAAGTACATCAATTTTGGTCATCCTTACATCTCTAGTTGCAGGCTTTCCGAGTGAAGAAGATCATAACCTCGTTACGTACATACATAAGTAATGATTCTGAAGCTGTAAATATATAGTGAAAGTGATCCATATGAATTGAAAGTTGCCTTCATTTTTGATGTATACACGGTCTTGTACATATAGCTAATTCAGTTCAATGCAAAGGTTCACCTGAAAATTTTCTATAATTGTCATAAACTCAATATCTTAATTTCCCGGATACTTATTTCTTCTTCAAATATTAGTTAAACACACCTGACATAACAGAAACTCTCACTTCTTGTTCTTTCGGTCCTTGAGTTGTCTCTCTAGACTCTAGAGTTCTGATTCTCTGATTCAGAACTGAACTCCTTGAGATTCTTCTATCTGGAACACTGGAAGATGACTAGGAGGAGGACATAGGAGGTTCTTCTTGAGTAACACTTTGGTCTTTTGGCTCGGAAAGGAAAATGGCAAAGACGAAGATGGTGATTGCTGCGGAGAAGAAGAGATAACATCTGGGAGTTTCAAGAGCTTTCTTACGTCAGGGCGTTTTATTACTGCATATATGTACGTACACAAGTAAAAAAATGGAAAATGCGGAGGAAGATATCGAACTATTGAAGTTCCATGGATGGAATATGCCAGTAGAGACGGCTCGAACGCTAAGAATCTCAACAATGCTTTTGAAGGAAGGAGGAAGATATCGAACTATTGAAGTTCCATGGATGGAATATGCCAGTAGAGACGGCTCGAACGCTAAGAATCTCAACAATGCTTTTGAAGAAAGGAGTGGAAAAAGGACTAACAGCATTTGAGATTGGAACCATAATGTGCAGAGAAACACTGAACAAGAAGTCTCTTCAGATCCAAAACAATGCTCTTCTACTTCATGCAATCCTGACGATGTTCATGTCCGTTTCCCATTCAGGTTACTCTCAAAACAGCCTGAGTTCTGTGGCCATGCCGGATTTAATCTCCAATGCACCACAAGTAGTCACAAGACAACACTCAAGCTCCCTAATTCCGGAACATTTCATGTCCGAGAAATCAACTATATAAGTCAAAAGATTCGTCTCTACGACCCTGAAAAATGCTTAGCAAGAAAGCTTTTAACTTTTAACATATCGGGATCTCCTTTCTCTGCTCTCAACCTTGTACGCTACACGTTCTTGAGCTGTCCTAATGAGGTTGCAAAGTCGTCTTCGGGGTTTGAATCAATCCCATGTCTAGGCAATTCAACCACATCTTTCTTGGTTACAACTAGTTTGGATCGTGCAAAATCTATGCAGCCTTCTTGTCAGATCATCAAGACATTATCCATTCCGGTTTCTAAGCAGGTTGTTGCCAATAAATCGAGATTCTCAACTGATATTAACGATCGAGACCTTTGGCTGAGATGGGAGAGATGGTCAACTGATATTAACGATCGAGACCTTTGGCTGAGATGGGATTCTCCAAGTTGTAGCTATTGTGAAAGGCATCATCTGGGATGTGGATTCATAAGCAATACTTCTCTTCTAGTGAAATGCTTTTCTTTGTATTAGACAAACTCGAATTTTATTAATCTGAGATCAAAACGATCATTGTTCATACAAGAGATCATTGAGGAGAAACCTCATGAACCCTAAAACCCCAAATTGTTCTCTGTTCTCTCTAACGTCTCTGTTATTCAACTTGACTTACAAAACACAATTAAACAAACTTATATACTAAACCAAACACCCTTGGTTTAGTAAACTAAAAGCTAATAACCACTCTAAACCGGATATATTCCAATACCCTCCCCTCAAGATGGAGCATAAAGGTTGAGAAGGTCCATCTTGCAAGTAAGATCCTTGAATGTAGAAGGTTGAACCGGTTTTGTGAAGATGTCTGCAAGTTGATTAGAAGAAGTTACATGAAGAAGTTTCAAAAAACCAGATTGTAACCTTTCCCTAACAACATGACAGTCATTTTCTATATGTTTCGTTCTTTCATGAAACACAGGATTGTTTGCAATGTGAAGAGCAGATTGATTGTCACAATATAGAGTGGGAGTATAAGAAGGAATACACCTGAGATCATGAAGCAATGAAGACAACCAAACCATTTCACACGTTGCATCTGCAAGGGCACGATATTCAGCTTCGGAACTACTTCTGGAAACTGTATGCTGCTTCTTAGATTTCCATGAGACTAGAGAATTGCCCAAAAACATGCAGTAACCAGGCTTCTTAGATTTCCATGAGACTAGAGAATTGCCCAAAAACATGCAGTAACCAGTGACTGATCTTCTTGTATCAGCACAAGCAGCCCAATCCGCATCTGAAAATGCAGTAAGTTTAGTATCTGAATTTGCAGAATAAAACAATCCCTGACCTGGATTTTGTTTTAGAAATCTGAGGACTCTCTGAGCTGCTTGGAGGTGAGTAGTTCTTGGAGAAGCCATGAATTGACTCAATTTATGTACAGCAAAAGTGATATCAGGTCTTGTATGAGTTAAATATAATAACCTGCCAACAATTCTACGATATATAGAAGGGTCTGGAATAATATCACCTGTAGAAGCTGAAAGTTTGACATTCGGATCCATTGGAACACTCACAGGTTTACATCCAAGATAACCTGAATCTTCAAGAAGCTCAAGAGTATATTTCCTTTGGTTTATAGAAATACCAGTACTATTTCTAGCAATTTCAAAACCTAGAAAGTATTTAGCAGGCCCTAAATCTCTTAGTTTGAAAACAGATCCTATAAAGCTTTTGAAACTAGCAATTTCTGGTTCATTATTTCCAACAATCAATATGTCATCTACATAAACCAGAATGGCAATGAAGATACCTGAGGTGGATTTAACAAATAAAGAATGATCAGAAGATGCTCTTTCATAACCTGCATCAATAATAACTGAAGACAACCGCTGATTCCATTGTCTCGAGGCTTGCTTCAGCCCATAGAGTGACTTATGGAGTTTACAAACTTGGTTCTTCCCATGAACTTGTCCTGTCAAATCTGTAAACCCTTCTGGAATAGTCATATAAATCTCTTCATCTAAAACACCATTCAAGAAAGCATTACTAATGTCTAATTGATGAATGAACCAATTATTTACTGCAGCAAGTTTAAGAAGAACTCTAAATGTACCCATCTTAGCTACAGGAGAAAAAGTATCAAGATAATCCAAACCTTCAAGCTGTGTGTAACCTTTTGCTACAACACGAGCTTTATACCTTTCTATGCTTCCATCAGGATTGAATTTGGTCGTGTAAAGCCATTTGTTTCCAATGGCTGTTTTACCTTCTGGAAGATCACAAATAGTCCATATTTCATTGTCAAGAAGAGACTTCATCTCTAATTTCATTGCTTCCGTGAAACTTTCAGATGCAATTGCCTCTTTATAGCTCTTTGGAGTACCTGTGGAACTAATAGAAAGGACAAAATTCTTGTATACAACAGAAACATTATCATAGGACAGAACAGATGATATGGGATAAGTAGTAGTGTGATTTAAATGAGAAGGAAAATCAGCAGAATCTTGTAAGAGATAACAATTTAAATGAGAAGGAAAATCAGCAGAATCTTGTAAGAGATAACAATGGTAATCATGAAGATAAGTTGGAGCCTTACTTTGCCTTTTTGTTTTAGAGATGTTACCTGGGTTGTTATTGATAATATTCTGATCAACAGAATTCTCATTAACACCATTATGATCAGTATTATCAATACTCTTAGGAGACTGAACACTAGAATCAACAAAATCATTAGAAGCCGATAGCTCATTGTTGACAATAGGAATAATATTTTCAGTATTAAACTCATCACATAAAGTGTTACCATTACCATCTGCTTGAGCTCGTGAACTGTCATCACCATTATGACTTGAATTACCTGGACTTATGTTATTCAAATCTGAGGAAACTCTATTAGTATTCTTAAAAACATCAAGATCAGCAGGCAAATTCAAATCACTTACAGGCATAGGTAAAACAGTTTGATCAAAAATGTTTGTTACTTGAGGATAATCCTTAAAAGGAAAAATACTCTCATGAAAAACCACATTCCTAGTGATACTTACAGTTCTACTCTCAATGTTCATCACCTTATAACCTTTGTAATTAGGTGGATATCCAAGAAAGATACATTGCTCAGCTCTTGGTGAGAATTTATCCCTGTCCTTTATCAAAGTAGAACTAAAGCAAAGACAACCAAAAACTCTCAAATGATCATAATTTGGAGATTTGTTAGTTAACATTTCAAAGGGAGATTTAAGATTTAAAAGAGGACAAGGAACTCTATTTATCAAATATATGGCAGTTAAAACACAATCTCCCCAATGTTCCAAAGGAACATACATTTCAAAGGGAGATTTAAGATTTAAAAGAGGACAAGGAACTCTATTTATCAAATATATGGCAGTTAAAACACAATCTCCCCAATGTTCCAAAGGAACATTTGATTGGAACATTAGGGCCCTTGCCACATTCAATATATGCTGATGTTTTCTCTCCACAACCGAATTTTGTTGTGGAGTATAAAACATTAGGGCCCTTGCCACATTCAATATATGCTGATGTTTTCTCTCCACAACCGAATTTTGTTGTGGAGTATAAGGGCAAGAAAACTGATGTAAAATGCCTTTAGATTTCAGCAAAGAATCAAACCTCAATTCCGGAGCATTGTCTGATCTGATGCACTTCACTTTAGCTCCATATTGTGTCTCTAGCATCTTCAGAAACTCTGGAAAAATCTGCAACACAGCATTCTTAGTTCTCAGAAGATATACATGAAAAGGCCCCCAAATATCTATATGAAGTAAATCAAAAGCATTGGGAGACATATTGTTCAAAAACGGAAAGCTAAGTCTCTTCTGTTTTGCCAAAGGGCAAACAGGGCAAACATGATTATTTTCTTTATTTGAAAAGCCTAAAATTTTTGATAAAGTCTGAATTCTGTGCGAAGAGGGATGTCCCAGCCGCTGATGCCATGTATCTGTAGAAAATTGAGAAACACTGTGCTCCTTTATTCTTTCTGAAATCTCCAAAATATACAGATTATGTCTGAGAATTCCTCTACCAATCATCAAGTCCGGAGTACACACCTGATTATTAACAAAATCAGTAGTATATATGCAACATTCTTTAGATGAAAAAGATACTGAAACAGCACTATCTCTAGTTAAAGCACTAATACTAATGAGATTGTAATTAAACTGAGGAACAAGAAACACATGATGCAAACTAAGATCAGGAGATAAAACTACAGTACCAGCAGTCTCTACAAAAATCTTAGTACCATCAGGAAGAGAAATAAAAATATTAACTACTTTTTCAATGTTAGTGAAAAGATTGATATCATATGCAACATGACAACTAGCTCCAGTATCAATGATCCAACTATCTCTACTCACATTTAAGGAATTATTAGAATTTGAAGATAAAACATAAAATGAGTTTACAGAGATACCGGATGATATAGGATTGTCTTGATTCTGGAATTTGACATTTGAGGCATGAGTGACACCAGATGAAGTTCCTGCGACTGAATTCACCTTGTTGCTTGCAGGAACATTTGAAACTGTAGTGTTCTTTTGAACTTGGTTGACTTTGTTGATAGAGACAGGATCTGATTCTATGCCTTTAACTTGCATCCCGAGATTAGAGTGATGAACATTAACATTCGCTACGTTTTCTTTCCTTTGATTCTGATTTTGAGCAGAACTTTGAGAAGAAGAACTATTCTTATTCTGATTCTGATACTTGTAACCTGGAGGATAACCGTGAAGCTTGTAACATTTGTTGATAGTATGGCCAAGAAGACCACAATGAGAGCAAACTGGCCTAGGCTTGCCTCTATTAACACCATACGCTGCAACAAGAGAATCTTCTGGGACTGTTTGTTGAGAAGTTTGAAAAACAGCAACATTTGTAGCATTATTTCCATTAGACATTCCTCTTTGTCTTTCATCCTGAGAGATCAGAACTTTGAGAAGAAGAACTATTCTTATTCTGATTCTGATACTTGTAACCTGGAGGATAACCGTGAAGCTTGTAACATTTGTTGATAGTATGGCCAAGAAGACCACAATGAGAGCAAACTGGCCTAGGCTTGCCTCTATTAACACCATACGCTGCAACAAGAGAATCTTCTGGGACTGTTTGTTGAGAAGTTTGAAAAACAGCAACATTTGTAGCATTATTTCCATTAGACATTCCTCTTTGTCTTTCATCCTGAGAGATCAGATTAAAAACCTTAGCCATTGATGGTTTAGGATCCATTATTAAAATCTGTCCTCTGGTAGCCTTAAAATCATCATTTAATCCCATCAGAAACTTTAAAATCTTATCCTGCTCTCTTTCTTCATGTAACAACTTGAGATTCTCGCACTTAGGATTGGCACAACAGCATTTATAAGCCAACTGATGATTCTTTAACTCTTCCCACAGCTGTTTTAGCTTAGTGTAATAAGCACTCACATTTCTGTTTCCTTGAACTTCAGAGAATATCAGCTGCTTGATTTCTGCATTTCTAGGGCCATCACTTTGCTTGAACTGATCATTTAAGTCATTCCACATATCTCTAGCAACATCATGATACATAATACTCTGAGCAATTTGATCATCAACTGAATTCACAATCCAGGTGCAAATAACACTGTTACATCTAAACCAAGATGCATAATCTGGATGAGAAGGATCTAACTCAGGGAAAATACCATCAATCAAAACCATTTTGTTCCTAGCATTCAAAGCCATAACCATAGCACGCTTCCAAGTACTAAAGTTCAACATGACAATCATTCTCAATATGTTTGGTTCTTTCATGAAAAACAGGGTTATTTGCTATGTGAAGGGCTGATTGATTATCACAATAAAGAATGGGAGTAGAGGAAGGAATACACCTGAGATCATGAAGTAGAGAAGATAACCAAACCATTTCACAAGTGGCGTCTGCAAGTGCTCTGTATTCGGCTTCCGAACTACTTCTTGAAACAGTGTGTTGTTTCTTAGACCTCCAAGAGACAAGTGAATTGCCCAAAAACATATAGTATCCAGTTACAGAACGTCTCGTGTCCGCACAAGCTGCCCAATCCGCATCTGAAAAGGCAGTAAGTTTTGTATCAGAATGAGCAGAGTAAAACAATCCCTGACCTGGATTCTGTTTCAAGAATCTGAGGACTCGATGTGCTGCTTGTAGATGTATGGTCGTTGGAGAAGCCATAAATTGGCTTCACTTATGCACAGCAAAAGTTATATCTGGCCTGGTATGAGTTAGATATAACAGTCTCCCAACAATTCTACGATATATTGAAGGATCAGAAAGTATATCACCTGTTGACGCTGAAAGTTTTACATACACGCCGCCCAATCCGCATCTGAAAAGGCAGTCAGTTTAGTATCTGAATTTGCAGAGTAAAATAACCCCTGACCTGGATTCTGTTTCAGAAAACGGAGGACTCTATGTGCAGCCTGCAAATGAGTAGTCCTTGGAGAAGCCATAAATTGACTGAACTTATGTACAGCAAAAGTTATATCTGGACGTGTGTGAGTCAAATACAGTAATCTACCAACAATTCGACGATATATAGAAGGGTCTGGAAGAATATCACCTGTAGAAGCTGATAATTTGACATTGGGATCCATAGGAACACTTACTGGTTGCATCCAAGATAACCTGAATCTTCAAGAAGCTCGAGAGTATATTTTCTTTGATTTATAGAAATACCAGAACTATTCATAGCAATCTCAAATCCTAGAAAATACTTAGCTTGTCCTAAATCCCTCAACTTAAAGACAGAAGCAATAAAACTTTTAAAACTAGCAATTTCTGATTCATTATTGCCAACAATCAATATATCATCAACATAAACTAAAATAGCTGTGAAAATACCTGACTGTGACTTAACAAATAAAGAATGATCAGAATTTGCTCTTTCATAACCTGCTTCAATTATGACAGAGGACAGTCGTTGATTCCATTGTCTTGACGCTTGCTTTAACCCATAAAGGGATTTATGCAATTTACAGACTTGATCTTTTCCATGTACCTGTCCTGTCAAAGCTGAAAAACCTTCAAAAACCTTCTGGAATAGTCATGTAAATTTCCTCATCCAAAATACCATTCAGAAAAGCATTACTAATATCAAGCTGATGAATAGACCAATTATTCACAGCTGCAAGTTTTAACAAAACTCGGAATGTTCCCATCTTAGCAACAGGGGAAAAAGTATCAAGATAGTCCAAACCTTCAAGTTGAGTATACCCCTTTGCCACAACACAAGCTTTGTAACGTTTGATACTTCCATCAGGATTGAATTTTGTGGTATAAACCCATTTGTTTCCAATAGCAGTCTTACCTTCTGGAAGATCACAAATGGTCCACATTTCATTATCAAGTAAAGACTTTATCTCGGCTTTCATGGCATCCGTGAAATTTTCAGACCCAATAGCTTCTTTATAAGTATTTGGGGTACCTGTGGAACTAATAGAAAGAACAAAATTCTTGTATGCAACTGAGATGTTATCATATGACAAGACATATGATATTGGATAAGTTGTAGTATGAGTAGAATGAGAATTAAAATCAGATGAATCATTCAACAAATAACAATGATAGTCATGAAGATAAGAAGGCACTTTACTCTGCCTTTTTGTCCTATGAACCTGAACGTTTTGATCCACATGATTGTCATTAACAACATTCTGATCAATATGATCGTCAATGATATCATTTTGAATAGAATTATCAATATTCTGAGAAGACTGAATGTTAGAATCATCAATACCAGAATCATTATTTTGACAAGGAACATTACCATTAGCCTTACCAATTGAAGCATCAGAAATCTCGTCATGTAGCACATCAATATTGAAGTTATCTGTGTTAGCATCACAAGAAACTAGCGTATCTCTATTTACGCTGTTAGGAACATTAAGATCAACAGGAAAGTTTAAACCACTAACAGTCCTAGGTAAAATGTTTTCATCAAAAATATTAGTGATTTGAGGATAGTCCTTAAAAGGAAAAATATTCTCATGAAAGACAACATTCCTTGTGATACTTATTGTCCAATTTTCAATATTCACTACCTTGTAACCTTTATAATCAGGTGGATAGCCAAGGAAAACACATTGTTCTGCCCGTGGAGAAAATTTGTTCCTATCTTTCAATAATGTGGAACTGTAACAAAGACACCCAAATACTCTCAAGTGTTCATAACTTGGAACTTTGTTAGTTAACAATTCAAAAGGAGATTTAGAATTTAACAAAGGACATGGAACTCTATTAATCAGATATATGGCAGTTAAAACACAATCTCCCCAATGTTCCAAAGGAACATTTGATTGAAACATTAGGGCTTTTGCCAAAGGACAAACAGAACAGACATGATCATTAGTTTTATTTGAAATTCCTAAAGACTGAGAAAGAAGTTGAATTCTATGTTGAGATGGATGTCCCAGTCGCTGGTGCCATGTATTTGATGAAATCTGAAAAGTGTTGTATTCCTTTGCTTTGTCTGATAACTCCAGTATGTAAAGATTGTGTCTGAGAACTCCCTTACCAATCATCAAGCCCGGAGTACACACCTGATCATTGGCAGAATCAGTAGTATATATACAACAATCTTTAGATGAAAAAGATACTGAAATCATATTATCTCTAGTCAAAGCACTAATGCTTATGAGATTATAATTGAACTGAGGCACAAGTAAAACAGAATGTAAGCTGAGATTAGGAGACAAAATCACAGTGCCAGCAGTTTCTACAGAAATTCTAGTACCATCAGGGAGAGAAATGAAAGTATTAGTCACCTTCTCAATATTAGTAAACAAACTAATATCAAAACAAACATGACAACTAGCTCTAGTATCAATGATCCAACTACTTCTATCAATATTTAAAGAATTATTGGAAGAAGATAAAACATAGAAAGAGTTTACAGAGGTACCGGATGCCATAGGATGGTCTGAACATTCTTATTTGTCTTTAATGACTAAACCAGAATTAGAAGAACTTCCAGTAAGGCCTGCATTATTCTGAAAACTTGTAGGCGCTTTGACAACTTTCTGGACATGATTAATCTTGTTGTTATGGACTGGCTCAGTATCTTTGGTAGAATTATTGAGGACTGTCACATTAGCCACATTCTCCTTTCTCTGACCCTGACCCTGACTCTGAGTCTGATTTGAATTCTGAGATGTAGCATTCTTATTCTGACTTTGATACTTGTATCCAGGTGGATAACCATGGAGCTATAACACTTGTTGACCGTATGACCAAGGAGACCACAATGAGAGCAAATATTCCTTTTACCCCTATTCATTCCATAAGCTGCAACAAGAGACTCTTCTGGAATAGTTTGTTGAGAAGACTGAAAAACAGCAACATTTTTAGCACCACTTCCATTTGACATCCCTCTCTGCCTTTCATCTTGAGAAATCAGGTTAAACACTTTTGCCATAGAAGGTTTCGGTTCCATCATCAGAATCTGTCCTCTAGTAGCCTTGAAATCATCATTTAATCCCATTAAGAGTTTCAGAATCTTATCCTGTTCCCTTTCTTCATTTAACAACTTCAAATTTTCACATTTGGGATTATCACAACAACATTTATAAGCCAGCCGATGATTCTTTAGCTCTTCCCACAATTGTTTCAGTTTTGTATAGTAAGCACTGACAGTCCTGTTACCTTGAACCTTAGAAAAAATCAACTGCTTAATCTCTGCATTCCTAGGACCACGCTTTGTTTAAATTGATCATTGCAACTGCTTAATCTCTGCATTCCTAGGACCACGCTTTGTTTAAATTGATCATTGATATCAATCCACATCTCTCTAGCAATATCATGATACATTATGCTCTGCGCTATTTGATCATCAACTGAATTCACAATCCAAGTACAGACAACACTGTTACATCTAAATCAAGATGCATAATCTGGATGAGACGAGTCTAACTCTGAGAAAGTACCATCAACGAAGACTAATTTGTTCCTAGCACGTAAAGCCATAACCATAGCACGTTTCCAAGTACTTAAGTTCTTCAATCCAGTCAATTTGCAAGAAACAAGGTTAATACCTGCGTGATCGGCATGGTTAAGGTAAAGAGGATTAATACTAGGATCTGAGAAGCTTGCAGAGTTCTGATTGTTGCTAGGATGCTGATTTGAGCGATTAGGATGATTATTTGAACGAACAGGAGAATTTTCTTGAAAATAGATCATTGTTTGTTACAAGATTGAAGAGGAGAGACATCACCTCAAGAACCCTAAAACAACAATATCTAATGTCTCTCAAATGCATTCGTTACTTTGAAAATACAATTAGCTAGACTATATATACTAAACCAACAATCCTGGTTTAGTATACACAAAATACAATAACCACAATAAACCAGAAAATACTCCAATAAGATAATAAAAAGACGAAAAAAATGATTACATCCATACAATAAACTAGACACATTGCATAATAAATAATAAAAAGACGAAAAAAATGATTACATCCATACAATAAACTAGACACATTGCAAATAAGGATCATATGCGAGAAGAAATACTTATGCCGGTAACATAAAGGTAATTTTCTTAATTTTTACTATTTAGCATGAAATTTTAGCAGTTCATCAGCTTTTGCGGTGACTTATCTTAAGCAGGAATGGCAATTTAATGGATGATAGAGAAGCATTTCGTTTTAAAACATATTGCTTTAAGATAGATCACATGATACGATGATCGCTCGTTAAAAACCTGAATAACTGAAAAACTAAAAATGGAGAAAACAGTAGACACTCCTTAGAAGTGAAGAGTTGCTATCAACTGACTTTCAACACATGAGAATCGTTTCATTACCTTGCTAATACACTCTCATTTCAAGTTCGATTTTTACATCTTCCTTGAAGGTACCCAACCATTAAACTCGACTTTACTCTTTGAAGACTTGTTGTTTGGTTTCTTAGTATTGTTTGCCATAGAAGAAGTTTCTCCTTTTCCCTTGATTTCATGGATGTCATATCTAAATGAGGGTCCTACACCGGTGTAACCTAAAGCCTGGTTAGGTGGAACCACCTTGTTATAAGGCTCTTGTACTGGTCTCACACCATATCTCAATGCATTGTGTGGAGAAGCTGTTTGCGAAAATTGAATGCTGATATGGCTGCCTTGTACCGGGGTTGGACCATATCCAGAAGCAATGAATTGAGGAGCTACATAGTTGCTTGAGGGGATCTCAGCTTTAGGTGGACTCACTTGAGCATTTGGAGATGTCTTGGAGTTCCTTTTTGATGAACAAGTTTGTCCTTTTTCTTTAAGTTGAGAGTTTGAAGTTAAGGTTTTGAACAAGTTTGTCCTTTTTCTTTAAGTTGAGAGTTTGAAGTTAAGGTTTGTAGCAATTTCAAGACTTCCTTGACGATAGTTCCTATGAATTCACTCTCTGACAAGCTGCTGAAAAAAATTGAGACACAAACAGAATGGGGACAATTCATTTAGATTTTACCAACAATAAAAGAAAAAAAACTGTATGCAGAGAGTATTATTCTACTTTTTATTTTCAAATGAAGTAACTCACATCAGAGAAGTGAAATACAAAGGAGAGAGAAATACTCTCTCCGGCACGTTCTCCCAGGAAGCTTGAAGTCTGAAGGTCAGCCGCTGTCCTCCGTCTTGGGGCGGCGTTCGCCGACTGCGGCGTCGCCCTAGACCACTGTTACTGTTCACTTTTCCCATTTTCTCAGTGACTCTTACCACCTGCCTTGTCCTCCACCGCACCTCCTCTTCTCTGCTCGCATGGTCCCTGCTTCCGACTATCTCCCCGGTGGCCGTCGTTGGTCATGACGGACTCGCAACCACCGGAGGAAGATCTCACCTCGACGCCGCCTTGGTCGCTGACCTCCGGCAGTCCTCCTTTGTTCGTCACAGTTCACCTCTCAACGTCAGATCTGAAAAGCTTCTCCCTCTGATCCTTAGCCACCATCGTCTCTTCCCGAATGCTTTTCTGGTGAAGCTCGAACATGGTGAAGCCAACTCGTGGCTGATGAGTCTGATTATTTATGGTAAAATTTTACGACTTCTCAGTCCAAGTTTTGGATCCTTAACATCATCAATGAACATCGTATATCTCCTTCAATCCTGTGTGCTTCTATTCGAACTTCAAGTCACCTCCCATGCTGTATGGAAGATATTTCCACACCTCCCATGCTGTATGGAAGATATTTCCAGAGTGTGAGACTTTGTTGAATCCACAACTGGGTCACTCGGTGAACCCCAGGACTGAATCACATGAGCTTAATTGTTGCTCGGGTCTGTTACCTGAAGCTTTCTATGTCTCGGAGAAACACGTCTCAGCTAATTGTAAAACTTATGATCTGAAGGCTGAGTCACTGGTCTCGTTTCCAAGGACGCGTTTCCTGTTATTGTCGGCGTTTATATTTTCCCACCTTCATTCAAGTGGAGGCCATAACAGTGGTACCCTCTCTAAACCTAAATTTCTCTGGTGGGCTTTTGATAAGTTCAGCCCATTAGCTATGTTAAGTTGCTGGATAATGGGTTTAGATGGATCTCTAGGTGATTGGATTTATGTTTATCTAGCCCAAGTTCTTTTGGGTTTTATTACTCACCTTAGTGCCTTGGTTTTAGTTCTGATGGTATTTTTGACCTCTATTAAAGAGGGTCGTCTGGTCCTGCGTGTTAAGCAGAGACAATTTATCCGGGTTGGGTTTATACTCGATCAACGGCACTATTCTCTTTTTGAGAAATTTCAAACAGCATCTAGAAGAGTCTTCCGGGTTGGGTTTATACTCGATCAACGGCACTATTCTCTTTTTGAGAAATTTCAAACAGCATCTAGAAGAGTCTTAAATGGCCTTCATAACGCTGTATTATCTTGGTCCATCTCCGGAGAATGTGTGACTTCTATGTTCAAGCATTCGGCCCCCATAGTAGGATTGAATATCCGTGGTGTTCACCATCACTCATCTATGCGTTTCGGAGCACTATCTATTTACTTTGTATTCGCTATTGTATTTCGATTGTATTTCAATTGTTTTAGTTTGTGGCTTGAAGACACCATTAAGCAAACGATTGTCTTTGTAATCGACTAATTATGAAATGAAGTAA
>CM071718.1:2533488-2543497 GCA_036630335.1 Physaria fendleri | reverse complement strand
ATTGATTTGTTAATATTCTTATATTACAATAATTAGAAATTGTTCCATATAATTTATTTCCTTTTTTAACTAAAACATATAAACATATCATTTGAACAATTATGATGTTTCCTTTTCTTAATATTCTTTATATTTTCTTATATTACAATGGTTATAAAGGTATTATTAGATATTTATTGATAGAGGTCCGAAATTATAATGGTAGTTTGTGTAATATTCTAGTGAAATGATGACTTCTTTTGAAATGGTACTTCATAAATACTATAATAAGATGTTTTCATATTATCATATATATATATATATATATATTGGATTTTTTCAGTATTTTTAGACTTTTGATATTATTTTTTTCTGCATTTCGGATTAATTCGGATCATTCATATTTATTCAAACTTTTCTGTGTTCCAATTTTTTTTGGTTTTCATATTCTTTTACAAAGATTAATTTTCCAAAATTTTAAGTAGTTAAATGATTGTTAGGTATTATAATTACAGTTTAATATGCTGTGAATGGTTGGTCCGTCCGCTGCGGATCGGACCAACTCCAGACTCCTGTGAATGGTTGGTCCGTCCGCTGCGGATCGGACCAACTCCAGACTCTTCATACTGTTTTTTGTCCGAACTCATGCGGACTAATATGTTGTCTGCATTTATGCGTACAAAAGTGCGTAGATGTTTGAATGATAAAAGTTGCACCAATAAAACATATGAGACCAATTCTAAAATCTTAATAATATAATTCTAAAATTATTGTTTAAAAATTATTTTAATTAGTTAATAATATGAAATTTTTAATAATTATTACAAAATATTTTAGCTTCTTCTACCTCATTCAAATCATTTTGATCGTCTTCGGTTTGTACTTCTGTTAAATCTTCAAAAAAAATCAGAATCCGTAAAATTTGAAACTTTAATAAAGTTGTGGAGTCCCATTGTAGCCAGAATTACTCTCTTTCGCACTTCCAAACCATATCTAGATTTTTCTTTGATGTATGTGAGTGAGTGAGTAATAAAGTTATTGATACTTGTATTATTTTATAGTGAAACAAAANGCAAATAAAGTTAATGAAAAGTTGCAGGATTGTCCGACGAATTTATAATATTAAAGAAAAGATTGGTATGGAGCAGTATGGAGCAGATTAGATGCGGACCGAAGAAGTGCGTACCATAAAATAATTTTATGGTATGGAGAAGTGCGGACATGGTCCAACTTTTCAGTACGCACAAGTTCGGACCAAAATAATTTTGTTGAATGGTGAAAATTGCGCACAAGTTCGGACCAAAATAATTTTGTTGAATGGTGAAAATTGCGGACTGTTCCGGAGTTGGTCAGATCCGCAGCGGATGGACCAACCATTCACAGCCTATGTCTTTTCAGATCCGCAGCGGATGGACCAACCATTCACAGCCTATGTCTTTTAATTAATTTTAAGATATTAATAAAATAAATAATAATATTTATAATATTCGAAGGTGGAAAATCAAATATCACGGTAGGAGTATATTTTATTGAAAACAACACGTGCAATATTAACAATCAGGAAAAAAATGACACTAAAATTCAAAAGTTTATAAGAATTAACATTTGTCACTTAGGAGTCTTTCAGAGGGTGGACGAGCTTACAGGATAACTATGATATAACAACATATCCAAACAAACTATATATGACCCTCATCATAAAATCACACGCATCGGAAGTTAAATTCACAGAACTCCACACATCTGAAATTAAATTCATATTTACTCATACATTTGATTTACTATTTGGTTCAGATGTGTGGTGGAGTTCCAATAACTTAACTTTAGATATGTGTGGTTATGTGAATTTAACTCCAACCAGCCACTTCAAAGATTAATTGAGCACTTTGAACCAAAGTGAATCAAACTACCATACTCAACTACATTGGATATGGTAGATGACATCTACTGTGTGCATGCGCCCTGACACCCGTACGCCCCTAGGAGTCTTTACGTGTCATGGGATTATCCAATCTGTAGCTTTAAATAGATGCACGTTTTGAGCTGATTTTACTGATATATCATCATCTTCTTCTTCTTCTTTCCTACAATTCAAGAAGCAAAAACAAAAACAAAATGTTGGATTTCATAATGGCATGGTGTTTAGTTCTCATCTCATTGTGCTACTCTTTTCTAATAGCAAAATTGGTTCCAAAAGGAATCAAAAGACTCGTACTTATCTTTCCTGTTTTGATCATCTTCTTCTTTGTTCCTTTCTTGATATCTTCCTTACAGTTAGTTGGCATCACGGCCTTCATCATAACTTGGCTTGCAAATTTCAAGCTCTTTCTCTTTGCTTTAGGACGTGGTCCTCTCTCTTCATATCCAAAACCACTATCCCTATCTGTTTTCTTACTTGTCTCTTGCTTGCCCATCAAGATTTCTAAATCTAAACATCCCAAATCCAAAGAGGGTCCTTCGAGTGTTACTATAAAGGCAGCTCAAATCGCTCTCATCTTTTTAGTTTACAATTACAGCAGTAAATTACCCGACAAAGCCGTGTTAACTCTTCATGCGATCCTCATCTATTTCAGTCTTAAGCTTATCCTAGCTGCCACGGCTATTGCGGTTCGAGCAGTCTCAGATCTTGAGCTTGAACCACAATTCAACAAACCTTACCTTGCAACATCACTTCAAGATTTTTGGGGGAGACGATGGAACTTAATTCAAGATTTTTGGGGGAGACGATGGAACTTAATAGCTAGCCAAATCTTACGGCCAACTGTGTACGAACCGTTAGGTGAGCTGTTCTCTAACCTCGGCCGAAAGTATTCGCAGCCCCTAGCGGTTTTCGGGACGTTCTTAGTTTCAGGGATAATGCATGAGATACTCTTCTTTTACATGGGACAGCCGGACTGGAAACTGATGTGGTTCTTCATCATAAATGGATTTTGCACTGGTGCAGAAATCTTCATTAACAAAACCACTAACGGAAGGTGGAGATTCCCGGAAGTAATCAGTCGGGTTTTGACACTCGGGTTTGTGATGGTGACTGCTTTGTGGTTGTTCTTACCAGTATTTGATAAGTGTAACATAGTTGGGAGGGTCTCTGATGAGTACGCGGCCATAAGTGTGGGTGCAGCCAAGATCTGGTGGAGAATGACCACATCTCTTTCTTACATACTTGCTATATGACAACTCTTGAGTCTTGAGTTATATTATATTGATCTCAATGGTTCCAAACCGAACATATTTGCTATAAAACGTCTTTACAACTTGTAACTTTAATATCTTTTTATACACGTTCTCAAATCAATCACACGTTCTATAGTTTGTTAGAAATATAAATTCAGTATCTACATGTAGACACCAAGATCACTAATTATTGGAGAACTTCGAGCTCTTTATCATTATATTCATGCTGCAACATCCATTGTTTAAGTCCAATTGATTCTGCCATAGTCTCTTCCATCAGATCAAATGGTAATACACACTCAAACCTGCAGCCATCAACAAAGAAAATATCATATTTAACAAAAATGTTTGAATTGATTTTTCGGATGAAAAAAATGTCGTTTAAATATTTATATTCACAATTAAAAGAATTTTCAAAAGTTTGAAATCTTTTATTATGATTGAAAGGTACAATTGGTACACATTTGCATATTTATATCCAAACAGACCACCATATATAACCAAACTGAATGGTTTCTTGCCAAACAAAACAAAACCAAACTGAATGATTTTTAGGTTCAAGGAATCGAAAACTTAGTTGGCACAAGTAGAAGATGGTTTTTCTTGTTGATAGTGAGTCCAGGACATTCTTTCATGTCGATATCTTCGACCACCATACCTTCTGGTAACTTCCAATCAAAATGGTACAAGAGACTAGCCAGACCGAACTCCACCATTGTTGTCCCCATGTAAATACCAGGACAAATTCTCCGACCGCCCCCAAATGGTAACAACTCAAAGTGATGTCCTTTAACATCAATGTTATTATCCATAAATCTCTCTGGAAAAAACATTTCTGGGTCTTTCCAGGTATCGGGATCACGCCCGATAGCCCAAACATTGACATAGAGTTGTGTCTTGGCTGGAATCGTATAACCATTAATCTCGGTTTCAGACATTACTTCTCTCGGGAGCAGAAGAGGTGCAGGAGGATGTAACCTCCATGTTTCTTTGATCACCATCTTAAGATAATGGAAGTGATCAATGTCATCCATGCTGATGATTGATCTGTTCGCCATATGAGTTCTGATTTCAGATTGAACTTTCTTCATCACTCGCGGACTCCTTGCAAGTTCTGTCATTGCCCATGTCATTGTTAATGCAGAAGTATCTATTCCGGCAAGAAGAACGTTCTGTCATTCAAAAACATATCAGAATCTCAGATACACAAATGATTGCTAAAGAATTAAATACATGTTTTTTTTTTAGTTACCATCAAGATGGCTTTAATATGGTTCTTTGTAAGTTTATCTTCACTTCACCAAGAACTGTTTGTTCTCTCTCCAACCTCAAGAGCAAGTCGACAAAATCTTCACTCCTTTGTTTGTTTCCATGTTCATGAAGCTCAAACATTTGTTCATAGAATGTATCGAGATTTCGCTTGCTTCTCTCTCTCCGTCCTTTCAAACCGGTTATCCAATCAATAATCCATCCAGTATACGGAATGAAATCTGAGGCAGACAAGCTTCCCAACATCTCGAATGCCTCGCGGATTATTTCGTTAAATCTGTAGTTGTTAAGCACAGTTCCTTCAAAACTTACACCGAATGCTGTCCTACATACCACACTTACAGTTAAAGAAAGAAGCTTCTTGCTCAAGTCAACCGGTGCCTTCTGAGAAGCATATTCCAGGAGTGAATCGATCAGTTTCTTGACCTCCTCTTCCCTGATGGGTTGAATCGACTGAACTTGCTTAATACTGAAAAGTTCTTGAACACAAAGCTTCCTTACTTCTTTCCAGTAATGAGTAAAAGGAGAAAAACCAACGTCCAGATGGTTGTAGGATAGCTCTCTTGGACCTAAAGAATGATCAAGATTCAAGATTCATGGTAGGGAAGAGAGAAATAAAAATCGAAAAACTTTAGTTACCTGCAATGCTTGGACGTGAACAACAGTGACGGTCATGAACTCTAAGAACTTGTCTTGCTGTATCAGAGGAAGAAACTACAACGGTCGGGACACTTCCAAGCTTCAAAAGCATCACAGGACCGTAATTTTTCGAGAGTTTCCATAGAGACTGATGAGGTAATCTTCCAATCTGGTGTAAGTTTCCGATGATTGGAAAGCCAGGAGGTGACGGTAACTGGTTATGTTTCCGATGCTTTTTGTGGTTGATGAAAAAGGAGAGAAGAATAGAGATAAGGAAGACAAGTGAGAGAAGCCAAATGTTAGTCATTTCGGATTTGATGGCCGATGAAGGGAAAGCCCTGCATATATATAAGCACCTTACTTTGTGGTACCGAACGTTGTGATACAGATGTTAGAATAGTTATCAAAATATTCTTCCTTAAGTGACATGTGACACTCACTCTGTTTCATATTAAATGAGGATCTAGAAAAATTCAACGTTGTTAAGAAACAAATAAAATTAATCAAATTTATCTATATTTATTAGTACACTATTTTAGTTTTACGAGAACAGTCAACTAAAATTGTTACTATACAAAATATTCTATTGGTCTAAATATAACAAAAGTCTAATATCATCTTACTATACATTACTATACAAAATATTCTATTGGTCTAAATATAACAAAAGTCTAATATCATCATTAATTATACACGAAAATTAATAAAAATGCATAAAAATTAAAAATATTCAACAACCAAAATATTTTGAAACAAAAATTGAATTCTAAAACCTCATTTAATATTTTATTGTTTCAATTTAAATGGGGTTTTAGAATTTTTTGTTTGTTTCAATTTAAATGGGGTTTTCAATTTCCAATACAACTTTTTAATGAAATTTTTTTTTTCAAGAAACTTTTTAATGAAATTATATTTTGTTTTATTTATATTTTGTAATATTGTTTTATAATTGGTTGAATAGTTTCTATATATGTATTTGATTATTTAAAACATACAATTGATATATTTTATTAAAATCCGTGTTTTTAGCTAAAATCCTATTTAAATTGAAACAGATGGAGTATGACCAGTACATTATTAGTGTATTTTCTTCTTCACCATCATCAAAATAAGATAAGTAATAACAAGAAGAAAAAAGTATGATTCTTTTGTAATGCTCGAACTTTCCTTTTACCGAGTTTTAACAGAGCCATAAGCAAACAACAAAATAAACCAAGCTGCACTAACACTTGAAGAATTGAGACCGGCGTTTGGGACGCACATACATACATGCGATAGTTGATCCGTTGGTAAAAAAATGCTGACATGTGCTACCAAAAGTGATTGGCACACCTTGATGTTTTGCTTCTTTGAACAGAAAATTTCAACATCAAAAGCCAGTTTAACTTCTAAGTGCTGGAAGCTCAAGTTCAAATCCAAACCTAAGATCGGAGATAGAGCAACGAAATGCCAATATGGATACAACCACTAGTCAGAGTGGTTCAACAGTCGATGATAACGTTTGTGTTACCACGTATGTCAATGATCTGTGTTACAGAATAAAGCCGATCCCATGAAATCAAGAAGGACAGTAATGAAAACGATTTTATGCTATCAAGAAAAATTGAAATCAAGAAGGACAGTAATGAAAACGATTTTATGCTATCAAGAAAAATAAGGAAGACGATCTCATGCAATCAAGAAAAATCTTTATTATTCTCATGATTATTATTATTGATATATTTTTACCTTATTTACACGTTCTAGTTTTTCTATATATTCTAATGACAACAAAACATAATACACAAAACCATTATCTCTCTCTTTTTTCTTGCATTAGGACGTGGTCCTCTCTCTTCCCATCCCAAACCATTATTTCTCTCTTTTCTTGGCTGTTTCTTGCTTGCCCATCAAGATTCAGTTGACTTCTAAATCTAAACATCCCAAATCTCTCTCCCATGTAGAATCCAAAGAGGGTCGTTCGAGTTATACTATAAAGGCTGCTCGTTTCCCTCTCATCCTGAGAACTAAACACCATGCCATTATAAAATCCAGCATTTTTTCTTGAATTGCAAGTCTTGGAGGAAGGAACAAGATGATGATGATAAATCAGTAAAAATTGGTTCAAAACGAGTTCAATCTAATAAATAATGATAAAGACATGTAGTAAACTAAATCTATGAGAAAGTTTTCTTTTTTTTTTTTTACTATTCGAAAAACAATCTGACGATTGGCATTAAAAGGAGCAATTCTCTTTTCTTTGATATTATTTCAATTGAGATTTAGTAGTTGGCTTATGCCTCTCTTTGTGGGTACATTTATAAGGACTTTAGAGGGAAAACACCACAACTGGCCCAAACATAACTAAATAGGGAAAATACCTACCCACACTATCTATCCGTGCCTAGACATATCCATATATTCATTCCGTTAAAAACGGTGGTTGACCCGTGTTCTCTGTTAGTCAACAGAACTGTAGACCTAGACCGACGGAAAGCATGTTTGGGTATAACATTTTGGACGAAATGACTTTATAGGTATGTCTAGGCACGAGTATATAGTCTGGATAATTATTTTCCCTATTTTACCATGTACAGGTCGTTTGTAGCCGTTTTCCCGAACTTTAGAACTAAACAAAAGAGTGAGGGATTCAACTCCTTTCCCAAAAAGGATGGAGTTGTGTTCAAAACAATTATTTGGAAAATACTCAAAAACTACCGAAAATTATAAAAATGAGATTAATTACTTTAAGTTAAACAATACTTGTAAAATAAAACATGCACAGATAAATTGAAGAATGAATTTGCAATTTTACAAAACTTTGAAATTTTTAACATTTCTTTTGGCAATTATCTCGATATTTGGTCGAGCTATAAAGATAGTTATAAATCGTTAACACGCCGACGTCTCCTACTCATCATCACAATCTGCATCGATCACTAACCCCTCAGTTATGGACTCGGCCTCCACCACAATGGAAGAAGTGCAACTATGATGCTAGCTGGAGAGAGTCTCTGTCGTGTCAAAGCGGTTGGGTCATCAGAACCGAATCAGGAGCTTTCCTTTCTGCAGGCCAAGCCCGATCTAGAAGCGTTCTGAACTCAGCTCTGGAAGCCGAATTGTTTGGTCTGTCACAGGCGATGGCAGATTGCATTACAAAAGGTTATCGTCACGTCATTTTTGAAGGGGACAATCAAACTGTCCATAAACTTCTTTCCGGTGCTCAAAGCCATATCCTCCTGCATAATTGGATACCTGAATGCAAGCGATTGAGTTTACTATTTGATGAAATCCAATTTACTTGGACTCCAAGGCATTGTAATAAAGCCGCTGATAAGATAGCCAAACTATCTATGCCTGTTGATACGTTTTCGTGTCATTTTAATTCAATTCCTTATGTAATTGTGGAACAGATTCATTCTGAATCACTTTCTTAATAAAATTTCAGTTTGTGTGAAAAAAAAAAAAAAAAAATTGCCAAAACAATTCATTTTTATTTTTAAGACTTTATAAAAAAGAATTAACTAGCAAGTATTTTAAATTTGCAACTTAATTCTTTTAATTTTTTTTTTCCTGAAGGAAATATGAGCTAAAATTTTGACAGGATTGAATATCTAATTACTTACATTGACAGAATCGTTGATCAATATTCTTAGCCAATCAAATATATCTTAACTTTATGATAAAAAATAATTATAACTGTTTAAACATTTGTTCTTATAAATATTTCTCCCAGTTCTTAAACATTATAAGAAAAATTAACACCAAAAGCCTATTAAATTTATTATTTTAATTGACATTTTAACCATATATATATATATATATTATAATGTAAAACAATAATAAATTTCTGCCAGAAGATTCATAATAAATAATGTAAAACAATAATAAATTTCTGCCAGAAGATTCATAATAAAAAAACACAACAATTAACCATAAAGTTCCACAGAAACCCTAACAGGTTATGTATACCACCAACAAGAAAACCAGAAGTTTCATAATAAAGAAAATAACAACATGTAGTAATAAGATAGAGACACTCAAATCTGAGTAGAGGAAGATGAAGCTGAGGAAACATTCTTGCGAATATACTTACGAGCCCAAACATGTTTACCATTGATAGTATACTTGTTTTTACCCTTCACACTCACAATATCTTCCATCATCGAAACATACTCCATCTTCAACACCATCTTCGCATACAAAGACTGATCATTTTCCTCAACTTTTCCCATCTCTATCTCTTCTATTACTTCCCCAAATTTCCCCGTAAAAAACTCCATTGCTTCCTCTTTCGAAATTCGATATCCTTTCGAAAACGTCAGAAAAATAGTCCTATCATCCGCCTCCACCACCGGGTTTGTTTGTTCTTCAACAGGACGAGAACGAGAAGGAGGAGAAGAAGGAGAAATCGTTACTTGTTGCGCACTTAACCTGTTAGGGTTTCTTTGTTGAACATCGTTACTTGTTGCGCACTTAACCTGTTAGGGTTTCTTTGTTGAACAGAAGGTAGACTAAACCTATTAGGGTTTCTTTGTTGATGAACAGACGGTACATTAAACCGGTTAGGGTTTCTTTGTTGTTGAAGAGACGTGTTTCCTTGTTGAACATCTAGCCTGAGATTGTTCATTTCCTCAATTATTCTCATTCTCTCATTCTCTCTAAAGCCTTAAGTTTCTCTCTGTTGACTCTATGTGCACTCTCGGCTAAATCACTGAAAAAAAAAAAAAAAAGAGCAGAAACAGGCAATCACGCCCTAAGTCTTGTGTTTAAAATTCATTAATAAAATTTAGAATATTTGCATACGTTTTAATAACTTTTTAGTTTAGTGGTTAAAAATTGCATACAATATTGCTGCAAAAGTGCAAATAATACAAGTAAATATTGTTGGCCCAAGTGATATACAAGAGGCCCATGATTCTTATCATTGAATTTTTTGTTTAAATGTTCTTTTTTTTTTTTTTTTTCC
>CM071718.1:2513121-2530851 GCA_036630335.1 Physaria fendleri | reverse complement strand
ACCATTCTCAACTCTTTTCTCTTTGTTCTTCTTTGATTCTTACTTTCTATACTCTCAAATCTTCACTGGTAACTCCCAATCAAAATGGTACAAGAGACTAGCCAGACCAAACTCCACTATTGTTGTCCCCAAGTAAATACCAGGACAAATTCTCCGACCGCCCCCAAATGGCAACAACTCAAAGTGATGTCCTTTAACATCAATGTTATTATCCATAAATCTCTCTGGAAAAAACATTTCTGGATCTTTCCAGGTATCAGGATCACGCCCGATAGCCCAAACATTGACATGGAGTTGTGTCTTGGCTGGAATCGTATAACCATTAATCTCAGTTTCAGAAATTACTTCTCTCGGGAGCAGAAGAGGTACTGGAGGATGTAACCTCCATGTTTCTTTGATCACCATCTTCAGATAATGGAAGTGATCAATGTCATCCATGTTGATGATTGATCTATTCGCCATATGAGTTCTGATTTCAGATTGAACCTTTTTCATCACTCGTGGACTCCTTGCAAGTTCTGTCATTGCCCATGTCATTGTTAATGCAGAAGTATCTATTCCCGCAAGAAGAACGTTCTGTCATTCAAAAACATATCAGAATCTCAGATGCACAAATGATTGCAAAAGCCTAAGTACATGTTCTTTTTTTTCAGTTACCATCAAGATGGCTTTAATATGGTTCTTTGTAAGTTTATCTTCACCAAGAACTGTTTGTTCTCTCTCCAACCTCAAGAGCAAGTCGACGAAATCTTCACTCCCTTGTTTGTTTCCATGTTTATGAAGCTCAAACATTTGTTCATAGAATGTATCGAGATTTCGCTTGCTTCTTTCTCTCCGTCCTTTCAAACCTGTTATCCAATCAATGATCCATCCAGTATACGGAATGAAATCTGAGGCAGAAAAGCTTCCCAACATCTCGAACGCCTCACGGATTATTTCATTGAATCTATAATTGTTAAGCACAGTTCCTTCAAAACTTACACCGAATGCTGTCCTACATACCACACTTACAGTTAAAGAAAGAAGCTTCTTGCTCAAGTCAACCGGAGCCTTCTGAGAAGCATATTCCAGGAGTGAATCCATCAGTTTCTTGACCTCTTCTTCCCTAGTGGGTTGAATCGACTGAACTTGCTTAAAACTGAAAAGTTCTTGAACACAAAGCTTCCTTACTTCTTTCCAGTAATGAGTAAAAGGAGAAAAACCAACGTCCAGATGGTTGTAGGATAGCTCTCTTGGACCTAAAGAATGATCAAGATTCAAGATTCATGGTAGGGAAGAGAGAAATAAAAATCGAAAAACTTTAGTTACCTGCAATGCTTGGACGTGAACAACAGTGAAGGTCATGAACTCTAAGAACTTGTCTTGCTGTATCAGAGGAAGAAACTACGAGTGTTGGAACATTTCCAAACTTCAAAAACATCACAGGACCATACTCCTTTGAGAGTTTCCATAGAGACTGATGTGGTAATTTTCCTATCTGGTGTAAGTTTCCGATGATTGGAAAACCAGGAGGTGACGGTAACTGGTTATGTTTCCGATGCTTTTTGTGGTTGATGAGAGCGGAGAGAAGAATAAAGATGAGGAAGACAAGTAAGAGAAGCCAAATGTTAGTCATCTCGGATTTGATGGCCGATGAAGGGAAAGCCCTGCAAATGTATAAGCACCTTACTTTGTAGCCGAACGTTGTGAAGATATAGATTCTTATCAAAATATTCTTCATTAAGTGACATATGCCACTCATTCACAGCTTGTTTTTTTTATAGGGTGGATTTCTATTTTATCTCTCTCTTTCATTTCTATTTCCACTATATCCCTCACATTTCTACATATCCCTAATCATTTATTTAATTCCCAAAAATTAAAAGAAAATAGAAGATAAACCCACATACATTTAATAAAAGGATGAAACCCAGAATTATATAATTGATTTCGATCTATACAACTAATAGTTAAACATAAAATCAATAAAGCTTTTTACAACCGGTTACAACTTATACCACTAAGTTATTAATGATATCGGGATTTAATGTTTTCATACATAGATGGAGTAGTTTCTCACCAATCTACCAAGTTGTGGAGCTTCACCAATGAAGTCACTGGTTCTTGCCTTAGGATAAATCATACTTACAAAATTATTGATTGTATCTTTCTCTTGATTAGAGATAAACTATATATATATATATATATATGTTTGTTAATGATAGAATTTTGGTTTTAGTATATATGATTTATTGATTATTGTGTATGTTCGTAAAACAATTCTTTGGATCCATTTATTTGTTTAAAGTGTCATTTTGATTATTGATTATTTGATTATTGTATGTTCGTAAAACAATTCTTTGGATCCATTTATTTGTTTAAAGTGTCATTTTGATTATAATTTACTAGGTTAAAATTTGTTAAATGGAGTTTTAACAGAGCCATAAGCAAACAACACAATATAAACAGAGGTTGCACTAAAGACCTGGGCACTCAGTTAAAACCGAACAGATCGAACCGATTGAAACGAGTAACTTACTTTTGATATGAACCGAATTAAAAAGGTAAACGGATCAGCTAATTTCAAAATTAAACTGTTAAATTTCGGTTTCAGACATTACTTCTCTTGGGTCCCAAAGAGGTGCTGCAGGACCACATCTCTTTCTTATATACTTGCTATATGACAACTCTTTGAGTCTTGAGTGATATCTACTGTGGACTTAACTTTTCTTTTATCACTAAGCTTGCTCCACGTGGTCCAGACTACTCCTTTTATTTCTTCTTCTTCTCTCCCTTTCCATATCTTGAATCAAATCTTGACATCAAGGCTATGTAAAGATTTTCAAAGTGGTATGGTGGTCTTGTAAAACAATCATAAAAGAACACCAACTCTTGGAGAACTTCAAGCTCTTTATCTTTCTATTCATGCTGCAACATCCATTGTTTAAGTCCAGTTGATTCTACCACTGTCTCTTCCATCATATTAAATGGTAATACACACTCAACCCTGCAGCCATCAACAAAGAAAAGAGGTTTGTCAATACACTATGAACGTCCTTTTTGCCATAAGCCTTTCGCATCTAAATTTTCCAAGTATCTCCAAGTATGTGAACAAGTATCCAGAATAGGCAGATCACTGAGATAAAGTTTATCTGAGTGATCAACAATGAATGTCCCTCGATTGTTGTTCAACTATAAATCTCCCTTGGACAGCACAATACACCTTTGATTAGTGGTTGAATCCATGATTCCATATTTTCATTTATCCAATCTTTGCCTTCACTTTAAGCTTTGGATTTTGAATTTAAACTCCAGCACTTCAAGCTCCAAGCCAATCCCTTTAAGCTTTGGATTTTGAATTTAAACTCCAGCACTTCAAGCTCCAAGCCAATCCATGATTTATTTATTTTTTCTCATCAAGCTTGCACAATGTGTTGAGGTGAGTCATGAGTGGTAGGTGAAGATAAAGTGAGCGCAGAAACTGAAAATAATAGTTGTGATAATGAGAGAAAAAGGTGACTCAAAAAGAGTTTAGGGATAGAGAGAGAGAGAAATTCTCAAGCCAAAGAATTCTCTCGTTTTATTTCTCTTTCTATAGGCGGCGAAGCTCTTTTGGATTTTTCGATCAGGGATCGACGGAGGTGACTATTTTAGTGCCGAAGTCGACTTCCTCAGATGTATAGCTATATTTAGAGACTACTTTTGTAATGATCGGGTTCGCCGGAGTAGGGGATGACAGACGGCGGTACGTTTTTCCGGGAGCCGGAGCGAGGCTCTTTCACCTCCGCTAAGCTAGGGAGGCCGGCCATCTTGCCTTATCTCAAACTCTATCACGGTGGAGCAGCGATTATTTAAGTCTTCGTACCGGTTGATAGTACTTAATACACCGGTGACGGCTTTAGTTTCCGCTCCGTAGATGGTCGTCTTCACGAGATCATGACGGAGGCGGCTCTAGTTTTTTTCTTCCATGGTGTGGTGGAGATGGTCGTCTTCACGAGATCATGACGGAGGCGGCTCTAGTTTTTTTCTTCCATGGTGTGGTGGAACTCGCACTGTAAGCTGCGGTGCTTCACTTGAAAGTATGATTTGGATTGGTGGAATCTGTGGTGCTCTTTTGAAGAGACCAACGGCAAAGGAGGCTAACTGTTGATGACCGAACGGGTCCCGACGGTTCGAGTGCTCAATATTCCGGAGTCATGTGTTTCATTCGACTTTAGTGAAGTACGACGGACGATGTCCGGTCAGGAGATGTGCAGACGCCACTATTTCATAGTGGAGATCTGCTGTAGATCCGGTGGTGGTGGTTGATTCGCCGTATTCCATAAGCGGCGCTCTATCATCACTCTCATGAATTAGGGTTTCTAAATGTATGGGTTTAAAGTTTTGGGCCGGTTTTTAAGTTTTTCTACTGGGTCCATCTCAAATGTACTAGTGGGCTTTGTCCTTTTATTAATAAAAGCTAGATGACAAAAAAAAGATGACTCATTGGTTCTGTTAAAAAAGTTGGAGGGAGCATTTTGAACCATACACTTCAAGAATCAATGGGAGCATTTTGAACCAAAATGAATCAAACTATCACACTCAACTACATTGTATAAGGTAGAAGAAGACATAATTTTAATAATTTACTGGGTCCATATGCCCCTGCCACCCGTACGACCCTGATTTTAAGAGTCTTTAGCATCAATTTTAATAATTTACTGGGTCCATATGCCCCTGCCACCCGTACGACCCTGATTTTAAGAGTCTTTAGCATCTCCATCGGTGGAGATGCTTCTGAACCCATAAAAACAATATTTTATTAAAATGTAACAACTAAATTAAATCAATATATGAAATTAAAAAGATGAACCAATGACAGAGGAACAATTGGAGAGACCAGTATCTTCTTAAAAGTCTGAATTAGGAAGCGACTCCTCTTTTTCTCTTCTTACTTTCATTATTTTATTATTAAATTTTTGTTAAGATACTCATTAAATTCTCCCAATGGAGATGCTGATGTGCCATGGGGTATCCAATCTGTAGCTTTTCATTAAATTCTCCCAATGGAGATGCTGATGTGCCATGGGGTATCCAATCTGTAGCTTTTAATAGATACACGTTTTGAGCTGATTTTACTGATATATCTTCTTCTTCTTTCCTAGAATTCAAGAAGCAACAAAAAAAATAAAAATGGTGGATTTCATAATGGCATGGTGTTTAGTTCTAATCTCATTGTGTTACTCTTTTCTAATAGCAAAATTGGTTCCAAAAGGAATCAAAAGGCTCATACTTATCTTTCCTGTTTTGATCATCTTCTTCCTTGTTCCTTTCTTTATATCTTCCGTACAGTTAGTAGGCATCACGGCCTTCTTTATCGCTTGGCTCGCAAATTTCAAGCTCTTTCTCTTTGCATTAGGACGTGGTCCTCTCTCTTCATATCCAGAACCACTATCTCTCTCTCTTTTCTTGGCTGTCTCTTGCTTGCCCATCAAGATTCAGTTGACTTCTAAATCCAAACATCCCAAATCTCTCTCCCATGGAGAATCCAAAGAGGGTCTTTCGAGTTATACTATAAAGGCTGCTCTTTTCCCTCTCATCCTGAAGGTTTACAGTTACAGCAGTAAATTGCCCGACAAAGCCGTGCTGACTCTTTACCCCATCCTGATCTATTTCGGTCTCGAGCTTGTCCTAGCCGCTGTGGCTACCGCAGTTCGCACCATGTTAGATCTTGAGCTTGAGCCTCAATTCAAAAAGCCGTACCTCGCGACATCACTTCAAGATTTTTGGGGGAGACGATGGAACTTAATGGTCAGCCAAATTTTAAGGCCAACTGTGTACGAACCGTTAGGTGAGCTGTTGTCCAACCTCGGCCGGAAGTATTCGCAGCCTCTAGCGGTTTTCGGGACATTCATGGTTTCAGGGATAATGCATGAGATTATGTTCTTCTACTTGGGACACTGGAAGCCGGACTGGAAGATGATGTTGTTCTTCCTCATAAATGGATTTTGCACGGCTGCAGAAATCTTCATCAAGAAAACCATTTACGGAAGGTGGAGATTCCCGACTGTAATCAGTCGGGTTTTGACTCTCGGGTTTGTGTTGGTGACGGCTTTGTGGTTGTTCTTACCAGTATTTGATAGGTGCAACGTAGTACAGACGGCTTCTGATGAGTACGCAGCTATAAGCGTGGTTATAGCTGAGATGACAAGTAGGATAACCACATATATTTCCTATATACTTGCCATATGACAAAGTTTGAGGGATGTCTATTGTGTTTTTTCATCTTTTTCTATCACTAAGCTTGCTCTACGTGGCCCAGTCGCCCAGATCACTTTTAATTCTTCTTCTTCCCTTCTCTATCTTGTATCAAAACTCCACTCATTGACAACCTCAAGGCTATGTAAAGATTTTATAAGTGCTATGGTGGTCTTATAAAACAACCATAAAAGAACATTAACTCCTATAGAACTTAAAGTTCTTTCCCTTCTATTCATGCTGCACCATCCCTTGTACAAGTCCAGTTGATCCCTGCAGCCACCAACAAAGAAAAGATGTTTGTCAACAAGAGCCTCACTATGAACCTCCCTTGCCATAAGTACGTATCTTCTAACATCCAAGCATCTCTAAGTATGTGAAGAAGTATCCAGAATACAGATCGTTGAGATAAGTGGTCCTAATCCTATTAGTACCAACAAACACCAAAATCGTTGTTATGCTAGACTGTTGTGCAAAATGTCCCTTGGACAACACAATGTACCTTTGATTAGAGGTTAAATCCATATTTGAGTTAAAAAGTGACTATTAATGCTCGGAATTTTCTGGTCTTAGAAGCAAAACATCAAACACTTGGTGTGCCAATCACTTTTTAGTAACACATGTTCCATTTTTTTACCAATGCATCGCTTACCGGCACATCCACTGTTCGTAATTCCACAAGTTGATGTTCACACAACATACCCCATGCAGAACTAGAGACTAAGGTGGATTTAGTTCAGAAATATCTACTGATTTGCTATAAAATCGAAGACTTGGTTTAGTACCTGAAATTGGGGTGAATCCACCCCCTTTGAAATCGTGCTTCGTATGTAATAATAGGCCAAGGGTACAGAAAATAATGGGCCAAGCCAATATCACGGAAACTAAAACCCTATCCGCCGTCACTGCACACAGCCGTCCAATTCCAAAAACCGGTGAAGACACCACCAGAGAATATGTCTTCTTCCAATTCCAAAAACCGGTGAAGACACCACCAGAGAATATGTCTTCTATTTTATAGTGAATCAGAAAATGAGTCTGATTTATTCCACTCTATTGTGTGATCATGAACGTGTGGAATTACGTAAAGTAGGCGACAAGTGTTACCAAAATTGATTGGCACACCAAGTGTTTGATGTTTTGCTTCTGAGAACAAAAAAAATTTCAACCATCAAAAGCCAAGTTCAAATTCAAAGTGCTGGAAGTTTAAGTTCAAAATCCCAACCTTAAAAAGCGACGAGAAATATCGGAGATAGAGCAACGAAATGCAGATTATGGATTCAACCACTAATCAAAGGTGTATTTTGTTGTCCAAGGGACTTTCAAAGTGGTTCAACAGTCTATGATAACATTTTTGTGTTTGTTGGTACTGATAGGACCACTTATGTCAATGATCTACATATTCTGGAATCTTCTCCACATACTTGGAGATGCTTGGATATTAGAGACGAAGGGCTTGTGGCAACTGGCAGGGAAGGTTCACAGTGAGTCTCTTGTTGACAAACTTCTTTTATTTGTTGATGGCTGGCGGCTGCAGGGTTGAGTGCGCATTACCATTGATGTTGATTGATATAACGAAAGAGACTGGTAGAATCAACTGGACTTAAACAAGGGATGGTGTACCTTGATTATAAGGAGAACGGGCTTTAAGTTCTGTAAGAGTTAATGTTCTTTTATGGTTGTTTACAAGACCACAACTTAACCTTTAGGTCAAGGTTTGTCAATGAGTGGAGTTTTGATACAATAAAAGGAGTGGTCTGGGCCACTAATAGCAAGTAGGAGATGTACTTATTCTTCTTGGCTGCAACAACGCTTATGGCTGCATACTCATCAAAAATCCTCTCAGCTATGTTGCACCGCTCAAATTCTGGGAAGAACAACCACAATGCTGTTCCCATCACAAACCCGCATGTCAAAACCTGACTGATTGCTTTCGGAAATCTCCACCTTCCCTTAATGGTTTCTTGATGGCTATTTCCACAGTCGTGCAGAATCCATTTATGAAGAACAACATTATCTTAAAGTCCTGCTTCACTTGTCCCATGTAGAAAAATATTAGCTCATGCATTATCCCAGAAACTAAGAACGTCCTGAAAACCGCAAGAGCCTGCGAGTAGTTCCTGCCAAGGTTGGAGAACAGATAAACTAACGGTTTGTACACAGTTGGTCGTAAGATTTCGCTGACTATTAGGTCCCATCGTCTCCCCCAAAAGTCTTGAAGTGATGTTGCAAGGTATGGCTTGTTGAATTGTGGTTCAAGCTCAAGATCTGTCATGGCTCGAACCACAGTGGCTGTGACGACTAGGACAAGCTCGAGGAGAAAATAGATGATCGCATAAAGAGTCAACACGGCTTTGTCAGGTAATATGCTGGTGTAATTGTGAACTTTGATGAAGAGAGCCAAAAGAGCAGCCTTTATACTATAACTCATAGGACTCTCTCTCTAAATTCTCCATGGGAGAGAGATCCGGGAGGTTTAGATTTAGAACTCGACTTAATCTTGATGGGCAAGCAAGAGACAGCCAAGAAAACAGAGAGAGGTAAGGGTTTTGGATGTGAGGAGAGAGGACCATGTCCTAATGCAAAGAGAAAGAGCTTGAAATTTGCGAGCCAAGCGATGAAGGAAGCAGTGATGCCGACTAACTGTAGGGAAGATATCAAGAAAGGAACAATGAAGAAGATGTTTAAAACAGGGGAGATTAGTATGAGCCTTTTGATTCCCTTTGGAATCAATTTTGCTACTAAGAAAGTGTAAAATAATGAGATGAGTACTAAACACCATGCCATTATAAAATCCAACATTTTTTTGAATTGTAAGTCTTGGAGGAAGGAAGAAGAAGATGATGATGATAACTCTAATGATAAAAGACTCTAAGAAGAAGATGATGATGATAACTCTAATGATAAAAGACTCTTTTTTTTACTATTCAGGAACAATCTGACGATTGGCATTAAAAGGACCAATTCTCTTTTCTTTGATATCATTTCAATTGAGCTTTAGTAGTTGGCTTATGCCTCTCCTTGTGGGGTACATTTATAAGGACTTCAGAACTAAACAAAAAGCTTCAGGGATTCAACTCCTTTCCCAAAAATGATGGAGTTGTGTTCAAAGATAATTATCGGGAAGATACTCCAAAACTACGGAAAATTATAAAAATGAGACTAGTTACGTTCAGTTAAACAAAACTTGTAAAATAAAACATGCACATATACATTGAAAAATGATATGAAAATTTGAATAGAGTTTTCATTTCAGAGCAAGATCGAAATGAAAAAAAAAATATATCCACGTGTTGTACTCTCATTGGTTTATAACCTTAGGGCCGGATCTGTCCGATAAAACTCAAAATTCTTAAAATATTTGCTTTTTAGGACCTCTAAGTTTATATTATTTACACACGGAGCGTGTTATTTACTTAATTGAAGTGAAACCTAAAATCAGAAAAAGAAGTCAGATCCCTAAAATCCGGACCCGAACGACGCACGCGTAAACCGACTATGGCCTTTCATGTAGCTTGTCCAATTACATGGTAACTTCTAATTTTTTCTTTGAAACCTCGTAAAGCTTCTCTAGTCTTCTTCGGGTCGAGCTAATTACGTAATGAGCTGTTCAAAATGGGTTCTTTTTGTTTCCTCGCAGCCGTAAAATTTGCTTCTGCGTGTTGGGTTTTTCTTGGAATCTTCATGGTAAAGAAGTCAAGGATGTGTTTCTCAATGAGATCAATTCTCTTCAAGAATTCTTACGAGAGTGTTTCTCAATGAGATCAATTCTCTTCAAGAATTCTTACGAGACCCATGGGATAATGCTGAGGTTTCCAAAGATGTTTCTGTTCAGATCCATGTACCTAAGCTCTCTGTATTTGATACTGGTCCTCGCATTGGGACTGATTCAGCTATGGAGGTTGTTGCTGCGGCTCCGAATTTGGTACCATCCAAACGCACGATAGTGTTTCAGAAGAAGGCACCTGTGGATTTTGCTGAAAATGATGGTTCTTGTGATTTAGAGGTGCAATTCTTACTTGCCAGACTTGTTTATGTTGTTTTTGTTTATGTCATTGAATTGAATTGAACAAGTATGTGGTTTAGTGTTTAGGTGTTGTCAGGTACTTTTGGGTTCTGCAAGTCATGATTTACTGGGATTTATGTGAATGGTGTCTATTCTCTTTAGGAAACTGATTTAATGTTAATGTCTTTTTCTATGTTACAATTCAAAGTTCAGACCTTGAGCTTGTTCTGGTGTTATGTCTTTTCTCTATGTAGTTTTCTGTTAATGAGGTCAATGGAGAAGATCATGATCATCACAGTACAAGCATAACGTGTCACATGTGCTATGGGGTTGAAGTTGGGAAGAGTGAGAGAGCCAAAATGTCACATGTGCTATGGGGTTGAAGTTGGGAAGAGTGAGAGAGCCAAAATGCTCTCTTGCAAATGTTGTGGAAAGAAGTATCATAGACACTGCTTGAAACCTTGGGCTCAACATAGAGGTATTGTTTCATAGGAATGTAATGCTTACGAGTCTTCTGGCTAGATTCTTAATGTTCTTGCTTGCAGATTTATTTAATTGGAGCTCTTGGGCTTGCCCCTCTTGCCGAATCTGTGAGGTTAGTCTATAGACAGTTCTTGCTCAATGAACTTCCTGCTCTGTCATTTACGTCTTGTTGTGAATTCCTACGCTTGGGTTACATATAAATTTTCCTTGTAGGAAGTATCTGATATATTTCAAAGAAAATGATCTTGAATATTTGAATTGATTGGTTTGACTGCCAGTTGATGATGTACATTCTCTTGATAATGTGTCCTTTAGGGTTGTGGGACTTTAGGGGATCCAAAGAAGTTAATGTTCTGCAAAAGATGTGATGATGCATATCATTGTGATTGCCAACAACCTCGGCACAAGGTATCATATTTTTTACTTTTATATAAGGTTCTTATCATCTTTTGCAAATTGATTTATTTATATCTCTGACTGTTACAGAATGTTAGTTCTGGACCCTATTTGTGTCCTAAGCACACCAAATGTTACAGCTGTGGATCTAAAGTCCCTGGGAATGGCCAGAGCTTACGGTATTAATAGCTGTGGATCTAAAGTCCCTGGGAATGGCCAGAGCTTACGGTATTAATTTTTTATTGCATTGGTTATTCATACTTTTTAAAAGTGTACTAAATCCTATCGTTCCTTACTCTACAGGTGGTTTTTGGGGCATACTTGTTGTGATTCTTGTGGAAGGTTGTTTGTTAAGGGAAATTATTGTCCTGTATGTTTGAAGGTATATTCTCTCATTATCCTCCTCCTTGATAGTTGATACTTGATAGTGAAACATGTGCTCTCTTTCCCTGCATTATATTTGGTTATATTGGCCATGGTTAATAGTTGGATGTTTAGTATGTATATTGGAGTTGTTACCGTATACGTACCCAGACATTTGAATCGAACAGGAATTTTTGGCTCGCTTTGAACCAAACTGACCATTTATTCTGATTTCATCACGTAGGTTTACAGGGACTCTGAATCTACACCAATGGTGTGTTGTGACTTTTGCCAGCGATGGGTTCATTGCCACTGTGATGGAATCATTCAAGTGGATGGGAATATTCAATACAAATGTGCTACTTGTCGTGGAGAATGCTACCAGGTGTGTTTCATGGACCCTCGGTCTTTAGTGTTTGTTCTTATATCTGTTCAAAGCTCTCATTGCTGTGAACGACAAGTTGGTAATCCCATTTTTTCCTTCTACTGTTTTTATTATTACAGATTAAGGATCTTGAGGATGCTGTACAAGAAATTTGGAAGCGAAAAGATATAGCTGATAAAGAGCTAATTGCTAGCCTGAAAGCTAGTGCTCGGGTTATTGGCCAAACTGGTGGTCCATCTGTTATCAATCAGCCTGGCTCTGTGGAAAGAAAAGTTTCAGAGAAGGCTATAGTCAATGGTGAAGAAGAGAAGCCATTGAGAGTTCTCAGGATAAAAAGTAGCAAACTTCAAGATGCAGATAGTGAAAAAATTGGAAAACACACCACAGAGCTGAAGACAAAAAAATTAGTGATACATGTAGGTCCTCGAAAGACCGGGGTTACAAACTCTTCAAGCTGTAATGTATCAAAGCTTGCCACAAACTCCTCTGGTATGTCTACTGTCAATTTTTTCCTTTCATTGATATATGACATGGATATAATATGAGAAAGAGGTTCTGTAATATCAGGAAAGCAAGAAATATTGCAATATATGACATGGATATAATATGAGAAAGAGGTTCTGTAATATCAGGAAAGCAAGAAATATTGCAATCAGAGGAAACAAGGGAACAGCATCGAAGCTCATTGTCTCGAAGTGAAGTAGCCACTTCAAAGGCTGAGGGTGGAGACATAGGGAGACACTCAGATACTAGAGGGGATCTAAATACTGAGTCATCGCAGAAAGATTCAAGAAGATTGCTGAAACTTAAAATAAAAAAACATAACCCCGAGAGCCAAGAAGGTGAAGAAGCTCTTAGTGTAATCAAAGAAAGAAGTAAATCTGGTAAAGGACATAGATCCAAGAGAAGAGCCAAGAAGGTGAAGAAGCTCTTAGTGTAATCAAAGAAAGAAGTAAATCTGGTAAAGGACATAGATCCAAGAGAAAAAGAGCATCATTATCATCATCATCTCAAGCTGAAAAGTCAGAGTTCAATGAAGATGAAGATGTATCATTGTCACGTGAAGATAGTTTGTTAGATGAAATACTAGATGCTAGTTGGATTTTGAAGAAGTTAGGGAAAGATGCTAAAGGAAAACAAGTGCAAATACACGAGAGCTCGGATAATTCATGGTATATATAAGATTTGATTTTGTTTGTGTTTGAAGGATCTTAAGACTTTTGTTGTTTGATCTATTCGATCTATTCTAAGTTTGTGAAAAATATACAGGGAGAAAGGAGTGGTGAGTGAAGTAGGAGGAGGAGATACATCGAAGTTGATGGTGACAATGGAGAATGGGAAAGTGAAAACTGTGGAGATTGGGAAACAAAGGGTTCGATTTGTTCCTCAGAAACAAAAGAGGACGAAAATGTGAGAGATGTGCTATTTTCTTGAGTTTTCCATACTAGGAAATAACATGATCTTACTTCATTTTCAGATTTTTGTTGTGAGAGATGTGCTATTTTCTTGAGTTTTCCATACTAGGAAATAACATGATCTTACTTCATTTTCAGATTTTTGTAGTTTTAGAATATGTATGTTCAACATGAGGAAAGAAGGTTAAGATTTGTAAGAGATTTGTAAGAGATTTGAACAAGAAGTTAGAATGATGAATTGAAACCAGCATTTGAAGATTTGTAAGAGATTTGTAAGAGATTTGAACAAGAAGTTAGAATGATGAATTGAAACCAGCATTTGAATGATTTTTGTTTAATATTATGATGTCATATTTGAATAACATTAACATCATCCTGACCAAAAAATGCATTATTTAATAATTAATACTATTTATAAAATGCTAGTGCAAAACCTTTTTATTAACCAATGATTTGTAAAGTCAACTAAGCACATAAACGTATTTGCTGTTGCCACGTGTAACAGACATAACGTAAAGAACTCTCTACGGATAAGGACTACATATTTTTACATAACAAATTTAAAAAATTATTTTATTGCATATAAATTGATAAAAAGTAGTTAATTATTTTAGAATAATCATAATTACATTTAAACGAAATATATAAATTGTACATAAATTGTAACTTAAAAAGTATTTCAATTCATATAATTGTGTTTTTTTAAAAAAAAAATATTAATAAAGTGAAATAATGTTAGTAATATATATTAATAAAGTGAAATAATGTTAGTAATATATTCAGACAAAACTGAAATAGATATTTAAAGTGTCGGTCTACAATATGGCAGTAGATACTAGAACAGGCAAGAATCATAAAATCGAGAGTTAGAAGTTGTATAAAGAAAGTTAACAACAACAACAACACGTGATCATCAAACCAATCTTCTCTTATCTCTTTCACTTTGGTTTTACTTCAATTTTTAACAACAACAACACGTGATCATCAAACCAATCTTCTCTTATCTCTTTCACTTTGGTTTTACTTCAATTTTTGTCGCATACTTCTAAAAAATAAAAAAAAAATAGTCACGATCTCTGCGTTTCCTCCTGAAACAAACCCAAAAAAAGAGACAAAATGTTGCCCTTTTTGTTGATGTTTTTTAATCTGAGAATTTTGAGGTTTGTAATAATATGATTAGAGATGGGATCTTAATCTGATTAATCTGAGAATTTTGAGGTTTGTAATAATATGATTAGAGATGGGATCTTAATCTGAATTTTCTCTTATTGTATAGAATTGAATTACTCAGAAATTACATGAAGATTTTGAGTATAAGATTACAGTTGAATAAATGAATCAAAGAATTTGTGAAAAAGTTGAAAGCTTTTTTAATTTGGGTATTATAAAGTGCAAGGCTTTAAGAACCAGAGAACGTTCAAGCCAGTTGCTTCCTTTACTTCTCCATTCTTTTTGTTCTTATCTTCTTCTTCTTCTTCCTTTCTCTTCACCACTTCCTGTTTATTGAACAAACATTGTTGCAGAAATTGACGAAAAGGGTGATTTTTGATTTCAGACTAAAGGCAATATGATTGAATATTATTACATACCGTAGGTTTGGTTCTCAAGGGTTTCGAAGTAGCTGGTTTGTTATTTGAGAAGCATTGAGGAGATGGTGGGTTTGTTCTGATTTGATGTAGCAATCTATCTTGTCCTTTGTTCTTTAAAGTTTCCAGATTTAGAGGAACAGGAACTTTGTTCTCTGCATCATCATCAATCCTCCTAACAATCATCACAGAATCTTCAATCATCAATTTCATAAGAACATATAAAGAAAGTTACTAGAGAAGCAAAAAAAAAACATACTTCTTTCTTCTACCCTTCTCTCCTTTATTCTTTATAGTCTCCACATTGACAGGAATGTTCTCTGCATCATCCTCTCTCCTGCACAATCATCATTCAAACAGCCAAAGTTTAATACTAATAAACTCAATTCTATGTTGTTTCTGCATAGACACAGGCAGCTTACTTCTTTCTTCTATGGTCCTCTTTAAAGGTGTTTCCTTTAACATCTAAGGATTCATGTATCTTCTCTTTGCTTACTTCAAGCAATGGCTTTCGTTCCTTTTTCAATTCCAAGTCAAGAACAGAACAATCCTGATGATTTTCCTTCACTTCACACTTCCCTATGTCCTCTCTCTGAGTCACTCTTGTGGCTAATCTCTTCAACTCATAGCAGAACTCTGAGATATGTCCTAATATGTCTCTCCCTGAAAACAGATTCCTTGCTGATTGTGTGCTCTTTAATCTAGGTGTTTCTTTATCATCTATCTTCTTAGCAGAACTTGATTTAATTGCTGCTCTCCATGGTTTTGGTTTGTAACTTGGAGGTGTGTCCAAGTTTGGGTTCTGATTTTCACTTTCATAGTTGTTTGGTGTAGAATGTGATAAATCACTCCTCCTACAAGTGATTAGATACAGAGTTTGAACTGTGAAGTAAATGCATCCAAAAGCATTCAAGTTTGAGAGTTTAAAGAGAATCTCAAAGTACCTTTGATTCTGTTCTATCTCATTTTTATCACTCAGACTTGGATTCTTCATAAACAAAAAGAAGTAGAAATTAGAAACATTCAAAGAGCCAAGAAACCATAGAAAGTAAAAAAAAGACAAGGAGAAACTTTTTGTTGATGTTTTTTAATCTGAGAATTTTGAGGTTTGTAATAATATGATTAGAGATGGGATCTGAATCTGAATTTTCTCTTATTGTATAGAATTGAATTACTCAGAAATTACATGAAGATTTTGAGTATAAGATTACAGTTTCTGAATTTTCTCTTATTGTATAGAATTGAATTACTCAGAAATTACATGAAGATTTTGAGTATAAGATTACAGTTAAATAAATGAATCAAAGAATTTGTGAAAAAGTTGAAAGCTTTTTAATTTGGGTATTATAAAGTGCAAGGCTTTAAGAACCAGAGAACGTTCAAGCCAGTTGCTTCCTTTACTTCTCCATTCTTTTTGTTCTTATCTTCTTCTTCTTCTTCCTTTCTCTTCACCACTTCCTGTTTATTGAACAAACATTGTAGCAGAAATTGACGAAAAGGGTTATTTTTGATTTCAGACTAAAGGCAATATGATTGAATATTATTACATACCGTAGGTTTGGTTCTCAAGGGTTTCAAAGTAGCTGTTTTGTTGTTTGGGAAGCATTGAGGAGATGGTGGATTTGTTCTGATTTGCTGTAGCAATCGTTCTTGACCTTTGTTCTTCAAAATTTCTAGATTCAGAGGAACAGGAACTTTGTTCTCTGCATCATCATCAATCCTCCTAACAATCATCACAGAATCAGTACTTCACTCATCAATTTCATAAGAACATATAAAGAAAGTTATTAGAAAAGGAAAAAACCTACTTCTTCCTTCTACCCTTCTCTCCTTTGTTCTTCACAGTCTCCACATTTACAGGAATGTTCTCTGCATCATCCTCTCTCCTGCACAATCATCATTCAAACACCCAAAGTTTAATACTAATGAACTCAATTCTATGTTGTTTCTACATAAACACAAGCAACTTACTTCTTTCTTCTATGGTTCTCTTTAAATGTGCTTCCTTTAACATCTATGGACTCATGTATCTTCTCTTTGCTTACTTCAAGCAATGGCTTTCTTTCCTTTTTCAATTCCAAGTCAAGAACAGAACAAGGCTGATGATTTTCCTTCACTTCTGACTTCCCTGTGTCTTCCCTCTCAGTCACTCTTGTGGCTAATCTCTTCAACTCACAGCAGAACTCTGAGATATGACCTAATATGTCTCTACCTGAAAACAGATTCCTAGCTGATTGTGTGCTCTTTAGTCTAGGTGTTTCTTTATCATCCATCTTCTTAGCAGAAGTTGATTTAATTGCTGCTTTCCATGATTTTGCTTTGTAGCTTGAAGGTGTGTCCAAGTTTGGGTTCTGATTTTCACTTTCATAGTTGTTTGGTGTAGAATGTGATAAATCACTCCTCCTACAAGTGATTAGATACAGAGTTTGAACTGTGAAGTAAATGCATCCAAAAGCATTTAAGTTTGAGAGTTTAAAGAGAATCTCAAATTACCTTTGGTTCTGTTCTATAACTTCTAGTGTCCCAATAGTATCACTCGGACTTGGAGTCTTCAAAAACAGAAAGAAGTAGAAATTAGAAACTTCTCAGAGAGCCAAGAACCAATAAAAGGTAAAGAAGATAAGGAGAAAGCAAACCTTGGAAGAATTAAGTGTTAAGTCAAAGTCCTCAGGTTTTGTAGGATGATTACAATCTTAAGTTGAGAATACAAACAGAATCATTAAACATACATTGAAGATGAAAATAGAGAAGAGAAGAAAGAGAGATTTTTGGTTATTACCCGGTTTGCAGAACCAAGCATTGTCATCAATGGTGTCTAAGTGTACTGGGGCTAAGAAATCAAACCATTTAGGAGCTCTGATGTGTTCATAGAAAACATCT